>BGPR01035849.1:0-15767 GCA_013235015.1 Araneus ventricosus | reverse complement strand
CTGTACTCAAGAAAGAGCTGATTCGAACTTGGCGTTTGATATTGAATCCAATTGGATTGGCTATCGCTTAAATTGGAGGATTACTGGAAAAGAGAATTGGACCCTCACCACGGAAGTTCTGTGAAACCACAATAAATAAATCAGAAAACTCGACCATAAGACGAAAACAAATGGCTCAAAATTTCGTCTTCACAGAGCTTTCACATTTGCTATTGGATCGGAAATGAACTCGCTTTTAATCATTCTTGCGAGAAAAATATGTTCTAGGAGAACATTTAAGAACTTTATTCCTCACCAATTTTGTCATCGCCTTACATTGCGATTCCAAAGCCTTCTAAGGGGGCTTTTGGGAGAAATTACTCGTTTGGCAGCAGGAAGCGGAGAATTCCCAAATTCACTATAAGGCGTGGAAGTTTTATTGCAATGTCCTCGGGTCTTTCTTTCGGGATAAAATCCTCTCAGATAACTCATTGCTGAGCCAGATGCCGCTTTCATTTCTATTTCCGAAACAACTTCTTATTAGAGTCTTATCTTGAACAGAAACTGCACTATCTTCGGAAGCTGAACAAAATACGAAGTAGTTAATAAAACACTTAATACAAAAGTCGCTTTTTTTAACCACCAATTCACCATAAAAAAGATAAGAATAGAGAAGAAAATATATTTATTTCCAAAAATCATGTTCAAACATGGTTACTTTTTAACATAATCGCCGTGAAGATTCAGGCTTTTTTAAAAAAGTTTAATGAAAAGATTCAAAGCAACGTTAAGGCCGATTTTTCTGGAATGGTTAACCTCCTAACCAATTCTTCAACTCAGGGAAGAGATAAAAATCACTCTACGCTAAGTCAGGGCAATAGCTGAGGTTATGGTTAGAGACATGCGCAGTCGCCCACCACGCATCCCTACCTCCTCCCACTTGTCTGCCTGTTTAGAGGCAGGAGGATGAAACAAAAACGTATTGTTGCGCTGATTACCGTTACTTGCAGAAGGAGGAGCAAGTTCTTTGTATTAAAAACAATTTAATTCACAGTCCATTATTCTCAGGAAACAGCCACAAATTCAAGTGTCTTAAGAAATACGCATATAGACGATTTTTCTGGTTTGTTTATATTGGTTTCATAGACCTTCTGTGGTGACGGTTCACTTCCTCTTTCCAGTAGCACTCCAATTTAAGCTATCGCCAAATCCAATTGGATTTCATATGAAGCCCCAAGTTCGAATCAGTACTTTCTTGAGAACACAAAGCGCCAAAAAGAGCGATAAAGAATAATTATGGCAACCCTACTACAAAATTAGGCTCTTATTTTAAGTAAATATTGAGAGCTACAACAATAGAAACCTGCAATTTAATATTTTCAAAGTATCAATTAAGCATAACATTAATCAACTCCACTTTAAACATTAATTAATATCTTCAACGATAGTGTTGAAATTTTGAAGATGCCCATTGACGTAACATTATCACGGGAACTTGACAGATTGGCGGAAGTCCTACTGTACCGCAATAAACAAAACAGAAATATCGTCCATATAATTCAATCACAATAGAGCACAAACAATAGAGATAGCAGATCTCACTAAGTTTCACCGCTGTGAGTAGCTCGATAAACTCTAAGACTGAAATTCATAGCGGCTGCCTCCCTTTTATAGTCTGATGAGGTAAAGGATCGAACTTTCTAGAAGTTTCCCCGTATCTCGAGAACAAGTTTCGCCGAGCTTCGAGACCTCGCAATTCCCAATCAATTATTTGGCGCCAAATTCGGTAGCCAATTCCTAAAATTTCTGCAACAGCATATAGGGTGTCAGCTGTAAACGTGTCCCGGTAGCTGCTTTCTAAACCGATAGAGATAGACAGATACTTCCAGTTCGAAAAATGGTATAAATGACGTAAAATATTATATTTTGCGTCGTTTGAGTCAATAAATATACTGATTCAAAAATTTCGAGGTCCAAATTTTTTGCAGTTTCTCGGTCCTCTTAGTCATATTTAGCAAAATATTCTTGACACACTAACATTTTAAACTAAATAAATGCCCACTCGTCTCCGCCTGAAATCGACGGAGTTATGAAGCTCTGAATATCACTATTTTAGACGATTTCAGACCAATTTATTGGTCGCCTCGAAGAAGATTGGCACATTAACATACGGCATTTTGACAGATTTCAGATGTCAAAGTGAATACTGAAATAAAAAATTTATGCAACATTAACCCTGTAATGACGGTTTGGATGGTTTCGGCCGCTCAGGTGATTTTTACGTAACGGTTAAATAAACCCGGTCTCGAGTGTTTGGATAGATTTTAAGGATAAAAAAGAACTCGAAACGAACGCAGTGATTTGTACCGAAGGTGCAAAAATTCCACAAATTAGTAAGAGATGTAGCTATATTTAAAAAAAGGTTAAGTCTAATGCTGAAAAAATGCTGAAACAGAACCTTGCCCGTTGCTAATGAATTAAGTATTGTTGTATATTTATTTTCAGAAAAATGTATTAAATGGACAGAATTATGGTAGTTACATAATTTTCTAACCATATATTTATAGTTTTCTGATTTATTAACGTAAATGGTACGTCCCCCCAAGTCCTACTGGCTGACTCAACGTGGCGGGAGGTGACACTGGGCGGTCTTGGTGAAGTACTCGGGAGATTATCTCCTGGCAGGGCCACCCTAGGTGTGAAAGCCAGACCAATATGCCCAGCTAAAGTCAGTAGGCATAGGAGCCAAGTCAAACATCTACCCTTTGGGTGCTCCTTAAAAAGAAGCTGCACAACCACCCTCAACCATGAGCTTAACAAAGTTTTTCCGGTCTGCGCAAAGTGTGGAGTAGCGAGTGCGTCCCCAGAGCACATCCTCTCTTGTCTTCGCCTATCTAGGGAGACTTTCGAGACGGATCCTTTGCTTGCTCTCGATTTCTTGAGGGTGAGTACCCTCAAGAAATCGAGAGAAAGCAAAGGAACGGCTTTAACAAAGGAAAGGAAAGAAACATGGGCTCATAGATGGTGTCTAGCTGCCGCTAGACAGAGAGGGATTAGTAACAACAACAACAAATGGTACGTAAATGTATGTAGTCTGCCTATTCAAAAGTGAATCTGTTGCAACCAGCTTTCATGTAATGCAATTTTTAAAGGCAGTCTTAGAAATTATTTAGTACAGTTTTGCATAAGAAAACTTCATAATAAATCACATTTTTTTAGATGGTCCCCTAGAGCACGATTTCGTTTTCGCATTTATTAACGTAAATGTATGTAGTCTGCCATGTAAAAGTGAATCTGTTGCAACCAGACTCCATGTAAAACAATTTTTAAATGCTGTATTAGAAATTATTTAGTACTATTTTGCATAAGAAAAGTTCATAATAAATCGCACTTTTTGGAGATGGTCCCTTAAAGCACGATTTTGCCTTCGCTTTTATTAACGAAAATGTATGTAATCTGCCATGTAAAAGTGAATCTGTTGCAACCAGTTTCCATGTAATGCAATTTTTAAAGGCAGTATTGGAAATTATTTATTACTATTTTGCATAAGAAAGTTCATAATAAATTGCACATTTTGTAGATGGTCCCTTAAAGCTCGATTTCATTTTCGCATTTATTAACGTAAATGGTACGTAAATGTATGTAGTCTGCCATGTAAAAGTGAATCTGTTGCAGCCAGACTAACTGCAATGATATTTTTAAATGCTGTATTAGATATTATTTAGTACTATTTTGCATAAGAAAAGTTCATAATAAATTTCGCATTTTGGAGATGATCCCCTAAAACACGATTTCTTTCAATTATACTTTTATCTAAGACATATAAGTAAAATATAATGCATTATTTAATTCTTAAACAGAGGCCATGGATCCTGCTTTGAATAAAACAAGCAACACAAAGAAATTTATTCAATATTTAAACCTTTAATTTTCTTTAATTTTAAAACTTTATTCCGGGCATATATAATTTAAAGAAACATTTCACACGGATCAATATATTCTTCAAATTGATGGAATTATTATGTATTTAACTATTTAAGTTCCTTGTAAAATAATTCTTTTTGAAAGCCGCAACTAATTTTAGATAGAAATTACATATTTCGCTAGTATCATCTCAGAAAAATACATGGGGAACTGAAATTCGATATTAATAGAATCTGTATTATAAATGTTCCATACATGTTTATCTTAAATAAATAAATTGTCTCCAATTAATTTGCAATGTTTCTACAGAAAACTTTGATCTTCATTTAATTATATGTCTTAATCCTCAATTCTTTCGGTTTGTTCCAATTGAGCTTTTTAAACTTATTTTATTTAGTTGATGAAAAATGTTCTTTTAAGAATACCTGTTACGTTTAACATGCAATCTTTTTATGTTTCTAATTATCGTAATTCTGTTACGTTTCTAATTTGTCATAGAATTACGTAAACTCGGGACAAATAAAAGAACAAGTAAATGGATTATTTGAATCTAATTTTTGAACATCGTTTTCTGAAATTTCTTGAAATATAATTCCAATTATTCATTTTGTTGTCATTAATTTACGTAATTTAATCATAGATAGCTAATCATCGTGTCGCTGTAAATTCGTCGACAAATAACGATCTATGTTTAATTTTTTTAATACTACTAGGATTATTTACTAGGATTAAATGATTTATTTTTTAATTATTTAAGTAATTCTTGTAAAGATTAAACTAGGAAATGAATTGCATGGTTTCACAGAAAAATCATTTATGATTGGTTGATTAAATATAGAAAGGTTTATATAATCATGACGGTAGAAACAAATGATAGTTTAATTTTATAATGGATTTTTCGTGAGTTTACGACTCTAATGAAATGGTTGGACGTTTCTATTACTTTTTCTTCAAAAATGGAAATGCAAATTAATCTCTCTTGAATACAATTTTGGAATATTCCTTGTAAAATAATTCTTTTTGAAAGCCGCAACTAATTTTAGACAGAAATTACGTATTTCGCTAGTATCATCTCAGAAAAATACACCGGGAATTGAAATTTGATATTAATAGAATCTGTATTATAAATGCTCCGTACATGTTTATCTTAAATAAATAAATTGTCTCCAATTAATTTGCAATGTTTCTACAGAAAACTTTGATCTTCGTATAATTATATGTCTTAATCCTCAATTCTTTCGGTTTGTTCCAATTGATCTTTATATATGAAACATCATTTCAACTAGTGTTGGTTAATCCAATGAAGAGGCAGTCGTTGACGAATGAAGATAAGTTTATTTTATTCAATCATGCTTTACTCGATAGGTTTCAGGCAATTTTAAATAATTCGGAAAAATATCAAGCCATTTTTGAAGTATAAATAGACGCAAAAGCGCGGTCACCGGCGACGAAGAAGACAAGCCACGCCAAAACAGGCGTCTAAGATTAAGTAGTATCGGAAAAGAGGGGAACTCCCGAACGTCAGACCGGTTGAAACTGGATTTCAGCCCTTTGAAGTGTCAGTTAATTGTGTTTTAGAGTTTAATAATTTTACGGATTAAATAATTATCCGTATTATGTTTAAATAATTATAAACATATTCCGTATATGTTTAATAATTATGTTTAAAGTATAAATAATTTTACGGATTAAATTTTGAGTAGAGTTTTTAAAAATTAGGAACGTGTTAATTTATTACACACACACATATATATATATATATAAACCTGAAAGTTGTTAAACAATTATGTTGATTCATAATGATGTTTCTATAGCTTCACGAATTTACATTAAACTCCGACGAATACCTAACGAAATGATGTTGCCATAGTTAGAAAAATTAAAAGAAACCATTCGCAATACCATTAAAGTGATTAACAAGATTTAGAAATTTATATAAATCACCAAAAATTTCAAAACAGTAATAAAGAAGTAAAATGATATCTGTATAGCTTCCCAAATTTACATGAAAATAAGTAATATTTTACGAAATTGTGTTGCCACAGTTGTAAAAATAAATTGCTTGCCACCACATTGAAACGGTTAACACGATTTAAGAATTCATACAAATCACCGAAAATTATTAAACAGTAATGAAGGTTCATAATAATGCCTCGTTGGTTTCACATATTTATATGAAAATAAATAATATATGATGAAATTATGCCTCTACAATTAGCAAAATAAAAATGAATAGTTTGCAATAACATTAAAAACTTGCATAAAGTTATCAATGAAGATCAGAAAGGTAATATACTAAGCAGTAACTAAATAAATGAATCGTTTTCAATAGCGTAATAAACTTAATAAGCAGAATGGTAACTAAATAGTAGAAGACTATAAAAATTAATAAACAAATACTGCAGAATAGCTCAATATCTCTTATAAAGTTGAAAATTATCAACAAAATTAATGGATCCTGATATAAATAAAAGATAAATAACTCATTTTAATTATAATTCTTAAATATTTTTTTCGTGCAGCAGTATTATAATTATTTGCAACCTTTGACCTTTCAATGGACAATTATCCTCCCATTGAGGTCTCAGGAAGGAATTTGATTCACGAGCCAAAACGCAACAAAAAACTTTGTATGGGAGATCCTCTATATCTCGGTAACTACATGTGTTAAAATCATAACTAATGTCTTATTTTAGAGATAAAGAGTAACAACAGAAATTACAAAAAAAGCCCTGAAAATCGGAATTGTAATTCAGCGACTACTGAATCGCAAAGTTGGGCAAATTACACATGAATTAATGACGCGATCCTCTATATCTCGGTAACTACATATGTTAAAAACATAACTGATATCTTATTTTAAAGATAAAGGGTAACAGCAGAAGTTACAAAAAAAAATTTGGAAATCGGAAAAGAGTGATGCGAGTAAAGTAGTCCTACACCTTTAACATCAGCGGCTGTTTGAAAAAGACAGCTTCACGTCATTTTTTTCCAGATAGGTAACATGCCATTTCGGTGGTATAGGGGGTCGTAAATTACTGGAAATCAAACATTTGTTTAGAGCCATTATCTGAGAAAATATTAAAACTGGAGGATAGATAAAAGTATGTATTCGTAGGGAATTTTACGCTCTTTAATTTGTTGATTCACATGTAGTATGAAAACTGAAGAGTTTTCATGATATTCAAGAGAAACTTAAAAAAGAAACCAGAAGACAAGCATCGGCTTCTGCTGATCAGTAGCCATCGCGTACGGAATTTTCTCGTTGTAACAAATTTAGAACGGGAGTAACGCCGCGTTACCTATCTGAAAAAAACTTTTTGAGAACCTCTCTTATTTTTAAAAACCGTAGTTCCAACATTTTCAGTTTTTTTTATTATTATTATTATTTGAAATGTGTCACTTCATTTGTGTACACTCTGTATAATATATCCGATGTTATCTCTAGAAAACAATATTGCTAAGAAATCCAGCAGGAGCTGTGGAGGTAGGATATTGAATCTTGGACTTGCTGTATATCCTGGAAATAGTTTTAAGATGGTGTTAGAATTATTTTCTTCAGATACTATATCCGATGTTAGCTCTAGAAAACAATATTACTAAGAAATTCAATATGAGCTGTGGAGGTAGGATATTGAAACTTAGACTTGCTGTATGTCATAGAAATAATTTTAAGATGGTGTTAGAATTATTTTCTTCAGGTCCTATATCCGATGTTATCTCTAGAAAACAATATTGTTAAGAAATACAATATGAGCTCTGGAGGTAGGATATTGAAACTTAGACTTGCTGTATGTCATAGAAATAATTTTAAGATAGAGTTAGAATTATTTTCTTCGGATACTATATTCGATGTTATCTCTAGAAAACAATATTGTTAACAAATTCAATATGAGCTGTGGAGGTAGGATATTGAATCTTAGACTTTCTGTATATTCTGAAAATAATTTTAAGATGGTGTTAGAATTATTTTCTTCAGATACTATATCCGATGTTGTCCCCAAAAATATTTTTTTTCAAGAAATTCATAAAGATTTGTGACAAACTAAGTGGAAGAATGCCAATTTTCGCTCTTCTAAAATATTCTTTTTACTTACGTTTATCGAGAGCGTTTTATTGAAAAACATGTTGTCACAATCAACAACGGCCCGATGCTATAAATGACTTATTAATGCAGAAGAATACACGTTAGTGTAAAAGAAAATACTTTTCAGAATTTTCAGTAGACTATTTTTTCTATCTTAACAAAGCAAACTTATTTACTCATACTAAAATAAGAAAAGCATTTAATCGCTTAACAGGCACTGTGAAAATGGAATTCCCTGTTTTGCCCTAACTGGTAATTTTTCTAAGCCAATCCACGTATTTTCCCGGCTTTTCATTTTCTTTACTTTGCAATGATTCTAGTAAATTGCTCTAGCGGTATAACTATTGTTGGATAGTAAAACAAGTGTAAACCAGTTTTTGGGTCTTTTAAAGTCCTTTTTCCCCCTGCAATTAAAAATTATCAAAAAATTAATAAAATCAATACTTCTAACTGTTTTGACTACTAATTTGAATTTCTAAAATCAATTTGAATACAAAATTGCTTATAAAAATGCGCTTACTTTTGGATACATTATGGCAAAAAACTGTTAAGTAGTGTGATATATTTCATCATAGCATGAATAATCGTGAAGCCTTCTTTATACAAAACAATATGTTTATTGGACGTCTTCCACAGCACAAACATGTAAGACAAACACATACACTTACATCACTGACTTGCATTGAATTCCGTCTTCAGTCATCATTATTCTTTTCCTTTGCTAGGAAACGTTAGCAAGACAAATATATCGTTGCCACACTATTTTTATAACCTTCAGAAAAGAATTATGCCAAACGATATTTTTAATTAATTTCTTTTTCAGCCAAACGATATTTTTAAATTAATTTCTTTTATGACCAAACGATATTTTTAAATTAATTTCTTTTATGACCAAACGATTTTTTTATCTAATTAATTTCTTTTCTTTAAATATTTTAATAATTCTACAAATATTTATATTTTTATTCCTTACAAATATTACAGTAGCTAAATGATTTTTATATCTCAAGAAACAATTTTTCGAAGACAACGATTAAAAGAAGACCTCGTTGTTTCCAAGATCCGTTTATCGAAATTCCACAACTGTTTCTTCTCCGTAAATTCTCCTGGAACACCAAATCGCGAAAAGAAAGCCATCCGTATCTCTAATTTCTGGAATTGTTCTCTCCTTGGGAATTCCGAGTCTCCGGGCCGTAACTCTTAATTCTTCATCAATAAACTCTGACAAGTGGTATTAGATGTTACATTCCGAAGCAGCTCTGCAACACTCCCTGTCAACAATGCCGCGCATTCCTCACATATCGCGAAACCTAGCTCTGTCTTCGCTGAATAATTCATGATTAACTGCTTTTACTTATCGCGAGGATTCGCCTCGCGGTTGCTCTAACGAAAATTCATCTCTGCTTCGGTTTCGATGAAGTATTAGAACAGTTTATCAGCTTTAGTTGTAAATAATTTAACATGCATTCCGGAAATGTTTATTCATCCTCTAATTTATCTAATTACTTTAACAACATGATGATGTTTCGTTTTTTATAAAATCGTTTTACTTTTGGTTATTAAAACTTCGACTCCTAAGCCGACCGTAACCGCCCATGCAACTTATATACTAATGGGGCGGATTTCGGCTGGTTGCTGTTACGAAAGGGGAGAAAGGAGTTTGGCGAGTGGTCATTAAAGGGACCCTTAGGGGAGAGATGAAAGGCCTGCCATTCATATCTCCCACCACCCTTAGTGAGGAGAAAAGGGGGAACGGGGCGGACGAGTCCATTTCACAGATCAATTAGTAAGTAAACCTCCGTATACAACTGTATTCAGATTTTGAGAACTCTTAGAAGTTAGCGGGTTAATAATTAAACTGACCCTGATTATATTTAAAGAATTTATGTATATGTATGACACATCATGCTTTATTTCAGATGTAAGCAGGCGTAATAATGCAGTAGACGTTGAACTAAAAATATTTTATTTATACATCGTCATTTTTATCGCTTAGATAGATGACGGATAGATGATTAGCATTTCGGATGATATTTAAGGAGAATCGAAGCCATCGCCATTGTTATAAAAGTGCGTTCGAAGGCAGCATATCTTTCGAAGTGTTTCAAATGATTATAAAAGAGGAAGTTGTAGCATCGCAGTGAGCTTAAATAGCGATTTTAAACGGGGAATTTCCCGAACGTTGGAAGCCGGTTGAATCCGAACTTCTTACAATCAAAGTGGCAGTTATTCTTATACTAGAGCTTAAGCTCTCTGCTCTATTAAGCTCTATTAACACTCCGACACCTAAGCCGGCCGTAACCGGCCATACGACTTCCATACTAGTTGGGCGGATTTCGGCCGGTTGCTGTTCCGAAAGGGGGGAGAAGGCAGTTGGGCTAGTGGTCATTAAAGGGACCCTTAGGGGAGAGATGAGAGATGAAAGGCCTGCCATTCACATCTCCCACCACCCGTAGTGAGCAGAAAAAGGGGAACGGGGCGGACGAGTCCATTCCACAGATCAATTAGTAAGCAAACTGCCATATACAACCGTACTAAAGATTTTGAGAACTCTTAGTATTCAGAAGGTAAAGTCATCTAGTCAGAAAAATTTTCTTCACCCTATAATTTGCTGAAGTACTTTGACAACATATTCAGGGGCGGCTCGAGTTTAGGGTCTGCGGAACATCAACAGCCCCAGCTTTTTTCAGTGCATGAATTAAATTACTTATTTATTTAGTTTTGCTTGTAATATCCAAATTTATCAATAAAATTAACTTTCGACGCTTTCAGCTGCACAGAAAAGCTGGATAAAACCAAGGTTACTTCAGAGAATTTTCCCTATCCGATGTCTTCTTAGAAAGCTTTTCCCTATTCTAGAACTGGAAAGTCCCTTTGTTCCAGTTCTGACTTCTTGAGCATGCGCAGTTACTTTGCAATCACGGTCTTCCTTTTTACTCTCTCGTATACGAAGTATACAAAGAGAAAGTATTGTAATCTTCAAAAAATTCGAACTCGAGATTTTGACGAATCTCCACGTTTCAGACCTCCCCGAGTCCGAAAAACACAATTTTGGAATCATGTCTGTCTGTCTGTCTGTGTCTATCTCTGAACACGATAACTCGAAAACTATAAGAGCTACGGGGATGAAATTTGGTATGTGGTCTTTAAACATAATTTGTAGGTTTCTATCAAATTTTCGACAAAATCCGTCCACGGGAAGTCTGTCAGTCCGCGAACGCAGGTCCGCACATATTTGGCGCTCGGTGTTTGACGCGAGGCTATTTCCGTCTTGGCGAGTGTGACCTTGACGCTCTCTAAAGGAAACTATTGCATACTGAGTTTTAGTAGGTTCGAATTTTTTTTTATCTACGCGCCCAGAGTTAGGGTTGCAATAATTGCCAAGCATTGATAGGTGAGCGTTTAGGTGCTAAATAAATAAAACATGAAAACACTGGGTACATAATAGCTTATTTTACTCTGATAAAAAAATCAATAGAGTTTAAGCAATCTAATAAAATGAAAGCGTAGAATAATAAAAAAAGATGAGAAGTTGATCCTTTTTAACCCAGTCACACTTTAAAGCTGATTTTACTTTTTAAATTGTTATCATCTTCCTTTTAGGCATAATTATAAAAATGGACACAGATCATTTTAAAATTATAATGACTCAGAGTTTAGGAAGCAAACGGGACAAATAGTGTACACGACGTATGGAAACTCTAGTTAGAGGGAAAATGACACCTTTTGGGGAAGTATACGAGAAAGTTTAGGGGAGACCACTCCCGCTGGTTTCCAATAGGCGTTTAACCTAGCTGGGAACTGTATTCAGAGTAGAACCGAGAGATAGGGAAAAAAGATTCCCTACCCCGTGAGATAGGGAATCGTTTTAAACATTTTTTTCACTGCGGAAGAATGTTTCACGAGATAAAATTTGAAAATAAAAAACTTTCAAAATGAATCGTAAAGGAATATGAAGTAATAAGTAATGATAAATTTAAAAAAATTAGTTTAAAAATTATTGTAGATAAATTTGAATGATTTTTTCCCGTTGCATATGAACATTATAATTCTGAAACCGAAAAAACTAGAGGAATGACATGTGGGATGAGAATCTCAACATCAAATTTGTGAATCTGGTAAATTTTGGGCGAAACCCTCCAAAGAAATTCTGTTTGCTTGTCTGTCTGTTAGCGTTTTCATTTGATGGTCATACCAATACTGAGGAAAACGTTATTGTTCATTCCGCTCGAAATAAAACCAGAAGAGCCATTTCAAGTAGTTTTTAGTACCCATATGTGTTTATTTCAACTAACAGCTTTCAATGAATTTTTTCACGTTCAGTCGATTCTCTCAATCCTTATAAATGAGAATAAGAGACTTAGCAAAAATAACGGTGAAAAAGTCATTTAAGAAATTCTTAATTATTGTGTTAGTTAAAAAAATTTGTAAATTCTAAATTAAAATTTCTTTATAAAAATAATTTGAAGTGAAAAATCTAATAATATTTATTTATTAACTGAGTATTAATCTATTGAAAATTAATTAAAAAGATCATAATTTAACTTATGTAGAAAGAACTTTAAGTTACAGCACCCCCCACGGTGATTTAGCACGAGCCACCACTGAACATATTTAATGTTTTGTTTCCAAAATCGTTTTACTTTTGGTTATTATAATCTGGTCAGGAAAATTTTCTTCATCCTGTAATCTGCTGAAGAAATTTAACAACATGTTTGATGTTTTGTTTCCAAAATCGTTTTACTTTTGGTTATTATAATCTGACCAGGAAAATTTTCCTCATCCTTTAGTTTTCTGAAGGAATTTCAAACATGTTTGATGTTTTGTTTCCCAAATCGTTTTGTTTTGGTTATTATAATCTCACCAGGAAAATTTTCCTCACCCTGTAATTTGCTGAAGAAATTTAACAACATGTTTGATCTTTTGTTTCCAAAATCGTTTTACTTTTGGTTAATATAATCTGGTCAGGAATATTCTCTTCATCCTGTAATTTGCTGAAGAAAGTTAACAACATGTTTGATGTTTTGTTTCCAAAATCGTTTTGTTTTGGTTATTAAATAATCTGGTGAGGAAAATTTTCTTCATCCTTTAGTTTGCCGATGTACTTGAACAACAGGATGATGTTTTTGTTGATGATGCATAAATCGTTTCTATGGATTTGTAGGTAAATCTGGCCAGCAAAAGTGTTCAGTAATAGAATACAAGCTTTTTATTTCAGTATGATTTTTAGAAAATGTTGCGAAGAAAAAATATATGCGTTGATAATTTTGTCGAAATATTTAATTATTTTTTAGAATTAAATTCAGGTATAATATTCAATATGTATGATCTCAATAACTGCATTTTTGTTTCTAATCATATAGAATGTGAGAGAAAACAAATTGAAAATCCATTTAAATATCGCATATTTTCATTATACAAGCTGCTATTCAGTGCTTATACACCGAAATTATTCATTTCCTGTGTTTTTGACATCTTAAGATCATACTGACACCAGAAATTACCTGTTATGCTTTTCTACTGATGCGCTTTATAAAGTATCAGTAAAAGTCAATGTTACGGCGGTAGAAATACAGGATGAAATTTTTTTAACTGACAGTTCTCAGAGCCTTCTGTAGATCGATCTATAAGCTGAAATGCCACCAAATTTGGTAGGGTGACTAATGACGACATGGATGAAGAGATTCTGTAATAAAAAATTAGTTCCAAAATGCACCGACAGGGGAAATGTGGCGCTGTTGTAGTCTGCGCAACTGAGAATTACACAAATGGAAAACAAAGAAGAAATTCCATTGTTAAACCGTCTTAATGCAGCAAATGAACTGCTCCAAAGGGTTACAGAGATGAAATTACAGTTCACCCTAGTTTTTTTAAAAATAAATTTAGTTTGTCTGCGAAGGCATTTGATGACCCTCCAATCTGATTCAATGTGACCACCCTCCTCATTGACCACGCATTGAATCCTGTAAACAACATTCTCCATGCCTATTCTCCCCGGATCTAACCCCCTGCTACTTTTTACTGTGGGGTTATTTGAAGTCTAAGGTCTCTCTTGCTGGGTCCCGACGTTAACGACCTTAAAGTACAACATATTGCATTCCTGGTCTAGATATTACATTACTGAGCATTCCTGGTGACTCGTTACTTTCGAGAATGTTGCGTACAGAATGCAATGTGTGGTCCACGAGAATGTTGCGTACAGAATGCAATGTGTGGTCCACGAGAATGTTGCGTACACAATGCAATGTGTGGTCCACGAGAACGGTGGTCACACTGAAAGAGGTCTGAAGCTATGGTGCATTGTAATTTCATCTCTGTAACCCTTTCTGGCAGTTCATTTGCTTTATTAAAGCGGTTTTGCTCTGATATTTCTTCTTTATTTTTCATTTGCCTAATTCTCAGTTGTGTAGACTACATCAGCGCCACATTCTCCCCTATAGGCGACATTAGGAACTAATTTTTTATATTACAGAAATTTTTCCCCATGTCGTCATTAGTCACCCTACTAAATTTGGTGGCATTTCAGTTAAATAGATCGAGCTACAGAAGGCTCCGAGTACTATCAGTTTACAAAAACTACCCTGTATATAAGATCATCAAACTCAGTTTCTTTTACTTTTAATCTCAAATTAAAATTATAAAAAAACTGAGAAAATTCACTGTCTGTTTTCTTGAAAGCTGTTACGGAAAAATCGCATCTACAAATTTCATATGTAGTGTAAATAATGAAAGCTTCTTTTCTTTTCTTCATTTAAATAGAATTTCGAACCAATTTTTCAACAAACAATCTTTTGCATTCCATTTTCCAAATTAAACAATATTAAACATTATTTGATTACATTAAACAAAACTTTATATCGTTGCCAATCGTTTCACTTCGAAGCCAAACGAAAATTTGAAGAATAAAGCTCCTGAGAAAATAATTAATATTGAATAGAGCTTAAAAACAATCGACTAGAAAAAATAGAATAAATTTTAAAAATAAAAAATAACTTAAACTTTAAATAAAAACATTTAAACAAATAAAATTTACAGATCTCCTTTGTCTTTTGTTGGGAAATTTGGGGATAAGAGAAGCTATATTTGGCGTAATGCAAGCTTTTTACAGAAATATTTCCCAATAATTATTTTGAATCCATTTCGAATAAAGTCCTTAGCCCTTGAAGAAATGGACTAGAATTTAATCCTTGTTTGTATGTTTTTTCTGTTCCTTCTGAGTTTATCTTTGTTTTTTTGGCTTTCTTTGAATGATATTGATTTCCATTAATATCATATGTAATTTATTTCCTTAACGGCATTCTGAAAGTTTCAGAAATTCTCTTTCACCTTAGATTCCTCAGAACACCTAAGCCGAGAAGAAATTCAGTCGTATCTCTAATTTCCGGAATCAGTCGCTTGCCTGGAATTTCCAGTGCCTCAGCAGCGTCGAATCGTAACTCTTAATTCTTCATCAATAAACTCTGACAAGTGGTATTAGACGTTACATTCCGAAGCAGCTCTGTAACACTCTCTGCCAACAATGTCGCGCATTCCTCACATATAGTGAAACATATCTCTGTCTTCGCTGAATAATTCATGATCATCTATTTTTACTTATATCAAGGATTTGCTTCGTAGTTGCTGCATTATGAAAATTCATTCGTCATTCGGTTTTGGCGTTGTATTAATGTATTTCAGAGCATTTGATGTAATATTTTTAGTTTCCTTTTTGAAACTGACGATTTCTATATTTGGAGAGTTCAGAATTAAAGTAAACCAAGTCCAAGTTTTGCCAATT
>BGPR01035848.1:0-15767 GCA_013235015.1 Araneus ventricosus | reverse complement strand
TCTCGGTCGCAGACTAAGTTCCACTGCAATAAAAGGAATTATATCACAATATAATTGCCACACTTACTCACAATTCGACCGAAATAACTCCTCCCATTAACCAATATTATTTATATAGTATATCCATAATATACCCCTATCCTCTTACTCCGAAATGATGTTAGAACAAGAAAAAGTAAAAGTCTAGAGCGATGTTTGCTATAGTAAAATAGTTATGAGCTATCATCTGAGACTAGTGTTCTTTACACACCGATAGTTCAACTATAGATAGTGAGTCGATAGTTTTCCAAAAATATCGACTGAAATATCGATACTATCGATAGTTTTTCCCTCGGCGATATTATCGATAGGTGTTCTTCCAGTCTATAATTTAGAAACTATCGATAGCAACGATAGTTCCAGTCATAGTTTTAAAACTATCGACTGAAAATGAGCCAATCGATAGTATTGAAGGGAGAAAACTATCGATTGTTTCATTCGATAGTTCCGAGACCCCGATACTATCGACTTGGCTTCGATAGCATCGATAGTCCATCGATGTTTAAGGAAAACTGTCTGAGACAGGTCAACGCACCTATGTCTTACAAAATTCATTTCCAAAATTATGGCAGGCAGCGAAAAAAGCCAATTCACAAACCTATTTCGCAAGATCTGAATCTTTATATACAACTATGCCTTAATTAGAAGTCCTTATATGTTCGGTGAGCGGAGCAACGTCATTAAAAGAGAGAAGAAGTGTTTGATTTTTGAAACGAATGTGAATTTATTCATAAAACCGACATTTTAGAGAGAAATTTACACAACAGGATATTGTGAAAAAAGAAAATATTAAAAATAAAAATGTTTTGTTATAGCACGCTTTTATAAATGTTTTAAAATCTGAAAACTAAATGTTTTTTACATTCTAGTATACAAAGAGAAAGTATTGTAATCGTTAAAAAAAATCGAACTCGAGAATTTGACGAATCACCAGGTTTTAGACCTGCATGAGTCCGAAAAACACAATTTTGAAATTATGTCTGTCTGTGAAGATGATGACTCGAAAATTATTAGAGATACATAGATGGAATTTGGTATGTGATCACATAATTTGTAGGTTTCTATTAAATTTTGGACAAAATCCGTCTACGGTCTGTCCGTGTTCATGTGAAACCTGAAACTCAAATTTTAAATAGCTAGATGGATAAAATTTGGTGCACAGTTTTATCATCAGAAATGTGGGTTCGTATATAATTTTGGGACAAATCCGACAAATGGATGACTGTCTGTCGGTCTGTATTATCGTATACTTCTGAAGACGATAACTTCTAAAAGCAATGACTTAGATAAATGAAATTTCGTATGTAGTATGAAAACTCTAATTGTAGATTTGTCTCCAATTTTCCTTTAAATTGGTTGAAAAAAGGCGTTAAAATTGCATATTCACGATTCTAAAGACGCGTTTTCCATGCCTGTGTTAAGGAATACCGCACGTTTCTGGCACTTTTTGTATTATCCCCCCCCCGCGTCAGGCGTATGCGGGAAAGTTTCGTGGAGGCCAATATCCTTTGTTTTATTAAAATTTTGAATATCAAAGTAAAGTGTTGCAAAAAGCTATAATTCGTCTCGGATGTTAGAAATCGTCGGATGTAAATGCGTTTTCGTCCCTTTTCAGTTGATATTTTTCGCTCAACAATTAAATTTTTACAGCCTATTGCCTAAAGAAAGAAATGCAAGCCGTTTCCGAAGTCTATTTCAGATTTCAAAAAAGTATTTAAAAACAATTAACAATTGAAGAGATAAGATATTCAAATTTGACCTATTTACCCAATCGTTAACAAAGTTCACAAATTTTAATAATTTGCATTTGTGCATTTAAGGCATCTTATTAATGAAAGAGAGTTTGTTGAATAAGCACCTATAAAATGGCTATAAATTCTCAAGAAAAGGCATAGCGTGTGTCGTGTTTTATTGAAGCAAAATTGGGTAGGCCTACTCAGAGAAACAATAGTACAAATTATGCAAAATCATCCATCAGCATGTCTGTCAATTTGTGTATGGCACAAGGAATTTATGGAGTTAAAGACTGTATTGTATAAAGAAAGTAGTGTGGTTATTGCATTTCCACCATTCCATTTACTAAGCTTCAGAGAACATGGCAAAAAACTCAAGCTCGGTCTTAATTTATTTCTTGTGACTATTTTCCACAAATTTATCTATTTCTCCTTATATAATCAATTTTCACAAATTTATCTATTTCTCATTTAATAATCTTTTCCTACAAATTTATCTATTCTTCATTTTATAATTATGTTCCAAACAATTATTTATTCCTCATTCTATAATTTTTTTTCCACAAATTTATCTATTCATTTTTTTAAATCTTGAAGCCTTAAAGAGACTTTGTCGGACAACCAGTATTTTGTATATAATAATACTGCTCAGCAACGGATTCCGAGACTACCACTTTTGGACGATTTTACACCGGATAGGAGTATCCGGCAATGAGTCATACGAGAGCATTTCTGGAGTTCTTTATTAGATCATGCTGAGTTAAATGTAAACATCACCCTTCTATTCTTCACTTTCCCCCTATTTTGATGAAAATAAATCCGCCCGGCGCATGCGCAAAAACGCGGAGGGTATCCGAATCCGTTGCTAAACAATATTTAAATGTAATCTTTCATTATTTTTCTCTCTCATTCCAATATCATTTATCATTAATTGCAGACACATTACATGAATCCTGTTCGTACTTACTTGGCTAACAATGGTTGAACTGTAAATGGAATCATCATATTCCCAAGACTCGCAAGCAATAGTTTCTTTACTTGCACCGCTATTTCCTCCTTCTGAACTTTCAGAGATATTAATAAACCTGTATCTATTAAAATAAGGAAGAGGTTCACATTGTTGCAAAAGAGAGATCATATTATATGCGAGGTGGGAGGAACTAACTCCAAGATACGCATGTTTAACTCTTTAAGCGCTTGTACTGTATTTTTCCGTTTGGAATGTTCAGTTTTAAAGCAGATAAAATAAATTCTTGTTTGATGACATGTTTATGTGTATAATTTCTTAAAGTACCATGGTTATATCACTCTCAGTATTTCAGAGACTTTATTAAACGCAATAAACATCCAATGCTTCACTTTAAAAGATAATTTTTAAGATATTAAAGCTATAAGACTAAAATAGCTGAACGCTTACAGGGTTAAAAATAAAACGTTTTAAAAAAAATCTAATGTTGAACTTTAAAAAATTACAGACTCCGTTTCCATATTTTTTCGACGATTTTAATGTTATTTACAGAACTATTTAACATAATAGTTTTGTGTTTTAAATGTTCAATTTGATAGTCCGTATTCTTAACAATCTTTTTATATCGTAATTTCCATGGCAATAATGATTTTTTTGGTATCGGAAGAGGTATTTTGTCCCATTCCTCTTGAACGGCTTTCCAAAGCCCACGAAGGTTTGTGGGTCGATGTTTGGATAATGCGCTTTCTCAAAGTCCGAAATTGGAAACTCTCATGGTTGATACAGAACTATTTACCAGGAATATCAGTGAAGATTATAGTCTTTATAATAGCCATTTCTTGTTATATTTTTTCCAGGAAATTAACAGTGGGTTGTGACTTGCGGCTGCTTGATTTGTTTTAGGGCAGTTCTGCTGATTTATGACGTTGTGGGTAAAGAGATGTTCTTTCATAATTGAAAATTGTGGATAAAATATGGTATATATAGTATGTGGAGTTAATATTAGCATTTTTATCCACTCTCTTTGCTTTTATTTTGCCATTATATGAAAAACCAACAGCAATCATAATTTCCTTAGAAAAACTCTCTTTAGATTCTTTGAACCATGTTTTAAGATTTTTTTTCTCCTCTTTGATCATAATAAATGGAATTTTTTTCATACATTGATTTAAAAAGACTGAAGCTTCATCTAATGTTACAACATTTTTTCCATTTTTGTCCAGATAAAGTCTTTTCATAAAGAATTCTGCAGCGAGTGCTACGTTAAGCGATATGACATGGAGAAAGACGATGAAAATCGTATTTTTTGGATTCAAATCAGTGTTAATAATTTTGTTTACATTTGATACTGAGCATTTTGATGATTTTGCAACAGATATTTGACTTGGAGTATTTCCTTTAAAAATTAAAGATCTCACCTTTGCAATATTCGAAGAACTGCGTTTATTCCTTAGATACGAATTTGGAACAATTTTTCCACTTGAAATATTGTTTCTCCTCTTTGATCATAATAAATGGAATTTTTTTCATACATTGATTTAAATAGACTCAAGCTTCATCTAATATTACAAAAAAATTTCCATTTTTATCCGAATAAAGGCTTTTCATAAAGAATTCTGCATCGTGTGCTTCTTGCAGCGATATGACGTGGGGAAAGATGATGAAAATCATATTTTTTGGACTTTTTGGGATTGAAATCAGTGTTAATAATTTTGTTTACAGTTGATACTGAGCATTTTAATGATTTTCCAACAAACATTTGACTTCCATGATGTTAATCCGAACGCATAAAATTGAAACTCTGTTTATTAAAGCACAATGTAAATCCACGCTTCTTGTAAGAGTCGAACAAAATTTAGAGCGCATTCCCCTTAAATATCAGAACACATTATTACGGCATTAAATTATTGCCATCCGCAAATGTGGTAAAGCGATGGGTTACAATTCGAAAATCAGTTCAACTACAGAGTTAATATTTGTCATAAAAATACTTAATTTTAATTCATTTGTGATTTCAATCTTAGCGATTCTGATTCAACATTCATAGGAGTGGGAGAGAATTTCAGATTTATCGAAATTAAAATCTTGATATCTGTCATACATGCTACATAGAATAAAGAACAAAACGCTAAAAATATGAAAAATGGAACAAAATTGCGATTCCGTTATTTTAATCTAATTAGCAAAAAATTACCAGAAAGCGTCTAGATAAGCATTTTTTATATAAATTTATCCGTTTACTAAATGCAAGTATTTTTTTATTGGTAGTGTATTGCTATCTAGATATTTTAGGTATATTTTTAACATTTTCTCAGGAAGAAGTTTTATGACATATCCGTATATTAAAATATTCCATGTACATCATATTTTTATCTACAACTCTGTTGCATAACATATTGACTTTCCTATTAACTCTCGTATGTTGCATAACATATATTGATAGCATTTTGCGTAAATAATTGACTTATTAATATATTTTTATACTGAATGATTCATACATTTTTATAGCAAAGAGTTTCGTACATTTTAAAGAAAAAAAATCAAGTAATACTTCGTTTGAAACAAAAATTGTAATTTCAGTGATTTTAAACAAACCAAACATTATATAGAACAAATATATATTTGTAAAAATCTAGGAAAATAGTTGTATCAAATTTTTGATGCGTATGTAAAAAATTGCAATTTTATAATATTTCAATACGTTTTATTCATCCCTTTCCAAAAAATAACAAAAAAATGAAGTGAATTTTGCTGAAACTTTTTTACAGCATATGAATCAAACAATAAAATTGTAATGAAAATTTCAGAGCAACAGCCAATAAACTTTGTTTCGAAAATCCACTGTTCACTTAACATCTCATTCACAGCAAAAGAATGAGCAACATATGGATAATTATCTTACCTGGAACACTGTATATCGGCAGGAGGCAAAGCAGCTTCTTTCCACTCTTGAACACTGAAGTTGGTTTCCGGAGGCCGCGCACACCAGTGATCTACATTTGGAGCAATAAAAGCCATCGACATGTTATTACTGCCGTCTGGCATGGCGCACACAAGGACCACAATGAAGATGGACCACTGCCAAGGCCCGTTTCCGTTCACAAGGTCCATGAGATCCTTCTGATGATGGCTGGCGTCCGCATGAGAGTCTTGCTTTTCTGCTTCATCAGACATTGTTTCTGCTTAATACCTGCGAAGAAAATTAGGCAAATAGAAAAAAAATGTGGCACGAGAGATAATAGATAGAGTTTCAGTTTAAAATTATTCGAAAACTCGCAACTGCTGGACCAGATTATCCCTTGTACCAGATGTGGTACAAGGGATAAAGATAAAAAAAATAGTACCCCTATTTGTTATTTTTGTTATTGCAAAATAACAAAATTCCCTATACCACTTCTTCTCGTACTTCCTATATAAAAATATCCCTTTTCTACAGCTCTTATTCAGATTTAGTGAATTTTTAATAGAGGCACGTTTTGTATTAGTATTACGTTGTACTGTCATGTACTGTATTATTTGTTTAAAAATCATTATAGAAAAGGGAAAGTAAGTCCAAGAATAAAAATATTTCCGTATTTTAAGATAGATGTTTTGACATTTAATTTAACTGCATAACTAAAAAATAATTTTCTATGTGCATACTCAAAATAACTGAAACATTAATGTAAAACGTAGTCTCAATTCTTTTAAAATTTATTTATAGTTATTTTACATTTCATTTATAAATAATTACACTTAAATGAAAATGCAGGAATATCCTTGCTTCGTATGTTTTAACTTTTGCTATAGCAGACGAGAGTTTGCAATGCCTTGGCAAAATAAATTATTCCTCAGTTTATTATGGAGAATTATTATTTTACTTCCATTACTATTATTATTTAACTTGGCTGGATAGTCGAGAGAATAGTGTATACTGTAGAAAATTTACTTACTCATAGGTAAGATTTATAGTCATTCTTATCGAGCAACAAAGGAAGATAATCCTAACATCAAAATAGTAACTAAAATGAGTCAAATGCAATATTGAGAAATTTATTTCTTCCAACAGGAACGAAATTTTCTAACTATTTATAAAAAATAAAATCTAAATGAAGAAAATATTATCAAAAACATTTATCTCACCTTTCGTGTGTTATGCCTAAAGTACTTCACCTCTACATCTTTACAACGAGAATCTGAAACCGAAAGTACATCTTGAAATGAAATGTGGATTTAGGCGAATTATTATTCGTATTGCACACTGCGGGGAGGTTTCCAAACAATAAAAAAACGCATGTTGACTCTTTTTTCAAGCGCAGAGAGAAGGAATAAAATCATCATTCGAACCACTCTACTGAAGTTTACCGCTATGTTCGTAACCTTAATCAATTCAAGTAGACGTCATAAGCTTACAACGTCACGCATTCTTTTGTCTGGGAACTTTCTTAGGCGTGCAGATATTTCTAACTTCGTTTTTTATGAAATAATTTCCAGTTAGATGTTTTATGTATTCTGTGTTATCTATCAGGAATTCATTCAAGGAAAAGAAGCGAAATTTATCCCTTCACTATGCAATGGTTCCTATTTGGATCACTACAATCAAGAGATTGTGCAATTAAGTTTGAGTGATGTAATGTCTACTTTCTATATGCTGGACTTTAAAAATGATTATTTTAAATTAAAATTTGTAAAGTAACGATTTATGTATCTAATTAAATAAATATTGTTAAAACTTTAACGTAAAATTATTAAATATACTTAATTATATTAAAAATTATTTTTAGCATTATATACTTAAATTTTTTTTAATTATTTTCTCTCATTCCTAACAGTCATTTATAAAGATTTACGCGACTTTAAATGTAAAATAAAAAAAAAAATTCCTAAACTACACAATCGAACTCTATGATGATGCTCTGAAAGTTATTAAAAGACAAGCATGCACAAATTAGTTAATAATTTCATAATCCATTTACCTTTAGTTTACAGAAAAATACCTGTTGAAATGCCGAAAATAGAGGGATATTCCTTCTGCCCGAAGATATAAGAAAATGAATATTTCACATCCCTCCGCCATTTTCTCCTCTAATTTTATAAGAGTTGGAGTTAGGGAAATGTAAGAGGACAGAAGAGAATGCAAATGATAAGAGATTCCCAATGAGGCGTCACCAGCTTAGTTTAAAAAACAGTCATGGTTGAGGATTGAAAAGCCCTTTTCGGAACCTAGCTTCTAAGCAGTTGCCACTTTTGGAAAACTTTCAGCTTAAAAATTCTTCTTTACAATGTGGCGATAATTCGTCTAATGTGAATTATCTCTTTTCATCTTAAGGAGATTGTGGGGAAATGAAAATTTCATCCCACTCCCAACGATTTCCAACTACTCTTACCAGGATGGTCGAGATCTTCACCCTTCCTACAAAATATCACTCGCTGGTTCAAACCCAATCAATATAAATTAAACTCCACAATACACAGGCACAATACAAATATTTGACTGAAATACATTTGCTGGTCAAATGCTAAGGACGACTTTTAAGGTGCGAATAATTAGGACTTAATACAGATACAATGGTTCGCAATCAGTTGCAGAGAATGGTGGGTTATACATTTGTCTGAACTCACATTTTACAGTAAAGATTTTGTCACGAGGGCATTTCGGGGGTTGATCAGAAAGCAAGGAAGATGATAAGGTATTTTGCGCCACCCGGTTGCACAGAAAACTGATAATGATTTGAAACTTTAATCCATGGTTTTATTTGATGTAAATAATATTGACATGCAATTTCATAAAAATAACAAGAATATTCGGGAAAATATAAAGGTTTCTTTAATCCCAAAATTTTCCAAATGTTTTTTTCTTTACATAGTTTTCAACCAAACTGTAAGACACTTGCAGTATACTTGACAATCTGTAAAAGAAGCATTGCATTCAAATTTGAATTAAACACTTTAAACACTATAAGAAATATGAGCATTTGCAATAAATAGTTTTTTACTGCGCATATACGAAAAGTAACGTTATTTTTCTTTTCATAATTTCAGAGCCAGATATATTGTTCAACTTATATAAAAATTCCAGTGCAAAACCGTTAGTATATAGAAAGATATCGGCATTGCAGGGAATTGAATTTCGATATATTCTAAGAGAAGCTAAATGATGATGGATATTGCACAAATTGATATTTTTTAAACTTGAATCTTCGAACAGTAATATTGAATTTTATGAAAGTTGAACACGCTGAATACTCATGTATAGTTATAAATCAAATACATAATTTAAATTGCTTTTAGATGATAACTATTCAAAGCTTCAAGTTTGATAAATTTCAGTTTCTGCATGCACCCTCATCATTCAGATTCTCTTAGAGTGTCGACATTCATCTCGCTGAAATGCTGATGTATTTCTGAACACTAACGGTATTGAACTGAATATTTTATATAAGTTGCCCTAAATATCTGGCTCTGAGATTATGAATGAAAAATTAAGCAAGGCTTAGCACATGCGGAGTTAAAAATCATTTACTATAAATATTCATATTTCTTGTAATATTTAAAGTATTTAATTCAAATTTTAATGCAATGGTTCTTTTACATATTGTCAAGTATTCTGTAAGTGTGGTACAATTGGATGAAAACTCTGTATATTGCAAAAAACATGTTGGGAAATTTGGGATTTTTTAAATAAACGTCTATATTTTCCCGAATATTCTTGACATTTTTACGAAAATGCACGTAAATATTATGTACATCAAACAAATCTATTGATAAAAGTTTCAAATCATTATCAGCTTTCTGTGAAAAGGGGTGGGCTAAAATACCTTTTTGTCTTTCCAAAGCTAAAAGGAACTTCATTTGAGACTTTAGAACATTGTAAGTAAAAGCGACGGAGGTAATAAACAATATTTCAGTCTACTTTAGATTAGCTTATTTATATTTACATCCCGTTTTGAAACAACACGAGGGCTATATTGGGACTGACTTCATAATTTTGAACCCCGGTCAGATGACGAGGACGACACCAGAATTGGCACCCCTTATCCAGATTTCCGCACCACACCAGAAGGAGGCCCTTTGGCCCTGTACATATGATTTAACGTTCAACAGGCCTACGTACACGGCGGGTCTTCAGTGGAATCGGTTTTCTAACCTGAAACCCTCCAGCCTCGAAGGCGAGACCTCACCATTAAGTCACCGCAGCCCTGGAAAAAGCTTCCAGAAAATGACCAGAAGTTCTGCTTCTACTCAGGTCATTCAAATAGTTAGTTGAACGCCTTCGAAAAAAATCTTGGTATAAGAATGTTTTGTTTAAACTCTGTGACAACACTACGGGCATTTATCTTCAGCGCGTGACGTAGTGTGTTGGACGTCACCGTTTTAATTTGCTTGTTTATTAGTCGTGAACGTGTCTCACAGCTGCAGTTGGCGTCAAAATTGGAATGTGTGAAGTGGTTCGTTTTCCGTGGGCAAAAATTTGCAACTTTACTAAAATTTATCTCTATTTGCACGAAATGTACGGTGAAAATGCAATATCGCGTTCTGTCGCAGAGTGGTGCAATACTTTAAAGAACTGACATATTGGTGTTAAGGGGGACACATTACTCAAAAAGTAGCCAAAATAACAAGTTTCATTTTATTGGCTTATTTCGTTGCTCTTATCTTTCTACTTATCGTCTCAAAATTTAAATTTTGTAGCTTTAATATTTCAGAAGTTATTTAGTTTTGTATTTACTATAACTAATGAAAAACATGCGCACATTACAGCTTTAAATGGCTTTTTCTCCATATGGACTTTTTTGCATTTTAATGTCTTCAAAATGCTAAGGCTTTTTTCCTTTTTAAGATAGACCATTCAAATTTTTTGTTCACGTTTATCATTATGTATATGATAAAACTGTGCATGCAATTAGCATTTAGTTTCTTAGTTTTGTTTTTATGCAATATATAAAATGAGGTGCTGCTAAATATCCACATTTTTCTCCATAAAATCCAGTAAAACATCTATAATGAAGCGAATATTAGATACTTCTTAAAATCCTTAAACATTGTCGTGTAATATATTTCACTGATTCTACAAATAAAGTTTTAAGTAAAAATATTAATATTTGAAAAAGTAGTAAGGATTTTAAAAAATTCAATTTTTAAAAAAAAAATTAAATTTCAACTAAACAAGCTGGTCAAAATAGATTTCTCAAGATGACTTTATATGATTGTTAAGTCTCAATACTATCAAAAAATTTTAAATAATACTTCAAATAAAAACATGTTGAGAAGGTAATGTGTTCCCTTATTGACGCTTACTGCGAGGGAAGACCCATCAACTTCGACGAATTCTAAGATCATTGCTCGTGTGAATGAACGCGTTCTTGCAAATTGACGAGTAACAGTGAACGAAATAGGAAATGAACTGGTTATTTCACATGGATATGTGCACAATATTATTGTTGAGCAACTTGAATTACGTAAAGTTAGTGCTTACCCCAGGGATACTGAACCTGCGGCCTTAAGGTCAAGTGTGGCCTTCTAGAGTTTCTTATGTGGCCTTACCAGTTATTTACAATTTGTATTGAAACATGTGATTGTGTGAAATGTGATAATAATTACAAAACAGTAACCCTTAAGGTTGTGCTTGAGTGGCCTTTTGCCCAACTGCCGTTGCGTGAAAAGTTCCCCCAACCCTGGCTTACCCCAGCATCTGTGACACAACAATGGTTATTGCACGTTGGGCGGGAATTCATCGCAGAAGACATAGAAAAACTTGTGACACTCCTCGAAAATTGTTTAAATAAAGAAGGTGGTGAAGTCGAAAAGTAACTTTTCGTATGGAGCTTTAGTGTACATGTACCATTATTGTAAGATCCCGATGCCGTTTTTTTCTGAAGAAATGCGAATAATTTTTTGACTGGCCCTCGTAATTGTTGAAAATCAGTATGGAAGGATTCAGGACTGGAGGGCACTGAAGGAAATAACAAAAAAACTGTAAAAAATAGAGAAATGTGAAGTATCCGGTTATTTTATAGCAAGACTATTTATTATTTTGAGAATATAAAAGTTAAATATATTTTTTTCATCCATTAATGAAATTAATCTTTTAAAATTTTTCTACTGAGTAATGCATTTTGAGGAAAATTTCAATGTAACATTTTTTACGCATAAAGGACTAGAGAAAGAAATTTGAGATGGAAAACTGACAAATTCAGAGTATGCAGGCTTACTAGCTTTTCATTCGGCGGTACATATAGCAGACCTCCACATGAAAAGCTTGTGGATCGCTGCGTGATTTGTAAAATTCAAAGGAAAATTTAATATAAACATTTTTTAAGAACAGGCTTTTATTTAATGTACTAAAAAGTGGAATTTAAAAAATTATTTTCTTTTTTTTAAATTTTTAATTTATAATTCATCTTTATAAATATTAAGGTATCATGAAATCATTTTCTCTCGAATTCACTAACAGCTGGTGCCACCCATATATAAACAAATTTAATTAGATTAATTGATTAAATGAAATTAACTTTTGTATATATTAGAATAGTGCAGAAGTTCCCAAGCTCTTGTACGTGTGCCCCTGAGTGTACACGTAAGTACATGTTAGGGGTATAGAAAAATAGTTTTTGTAACGGTAAAAATTACAAAACAAGTTAGGTTAAAATGAAAAATATAATTTGAGGAATTTTGTGTCTCCAAGTTCATACGAAAAGCCAAAGTCATGCAAGTCCTAAAGCTTACTGGGTAGTATAGTGATAGATAAGTACCAAGAATTCAGTGTTACAGTAATAAAATATTTACCTTTCACGAACACGAGACTTATTGAAAGAACATACTCGTCTTATGCATATATTAATATAAAATACTGCAGTAAGCTTGACTCAGCTGCAGAAATGATGCCTATCTTGATTTTAACCTACTTTTATAAAACTCAGCTCCGTGAAAGACTCAAGAATGCTACTACAATTTTCTTTCTCTTGAACAGCAAGTAATCTCAATGCGTAATTATTAGCTTTTATTATGAGTCGACGCGGCATTGTTTTAATGCTGTTTTCATTTGTTAGAAACGTGGGTCGAATACTATTATAGAAATCGGATTAAAATTGAAAATAAATGTTGCAAATGTTATTAAGTTACTTCCATTCATTTCACTCCTAAAGAGGAGTCCGCAGTTGCTTAGTGATGATGTATCGCACTCGGAGACGGACCACTTGGACAATTTTAGATGTGCAGTGATGGAGAAATACATTTAAAGAAAAACAAGTAGTGGAAATGTTTTTGTTGTTTATTTGTCTTTAAAACAGTGTATTTAACTTTTTATGAAATACAATTTAAATTACGAAAAAAACAGCCTAACCTTACTTAGTCGCGCTGGTGTATTTTGTGCACCATTGAAGCTTTAACGGCCACTGTTTTAATTCTGCCTCGCCGTTAAACTATTTCTCCTAGCTAACCTACTAGGGTCTCATACTGAGTAATGCAGGAAGGTCTTTGCTTTATTCATTTGAACGTAAGAGCTGGAGCGAAGTCTTTGTACCGTTAAGTCTTTCGACGCATTGAAGAAACTGGCACTGAATAAGTACTATTTTAGCTCTAACTGGATTTTTTGTATCTCAATGAAGGATTAAAGTTGTTTAATTTCTAACTAAAATATTTCTATCGCCTCTTGCTTGTGTTATTTTATTATAATTGTATATGAATTTATAAATCTGCAAATCTTCAATATGCTTCGCACAAATTTATATTATTGGGTAAAATTGCCATAAAAGTTTGCTTTTTTAGGGTTTTTTTATTTATTATAACACATGATTATTGTATTTGATGTAAAACTAATCGTATAAAGCGTTCACCTTTTCAGCTGGAAATTTAGAATTATATTGTGTACAAAATACACAGCGTGGGACTATTAGCGTTTATGAAATACATTCTAGGCTATTCCTGTAATTTACGATAATAATTCCATTGGTTTAAATGATCCAATCAAGGCAATCTTTGGATATCAACGAAAAAAAAAATCCTCTAACCTTAATTTAAATCTATTGTCATGAAATGACTGTAGTAAATTTTAGCTAAAGAAATTTCTTGTCTGAGGATAAAATACCATATTTTCCTATTTAATTTATAACTTCGTAATGGCTTTTTGTTTTTTGTTAAAATGATCTGTTGCTGATGCCTAAATCTAAATACTTGTTTTCTAACTGCAACCATGTAAATTTTGCTCTTAGAAATGACTTCAAACAGTCCATTTAAATTGTTAGAACAAAATTTGCCTAAACTAAATATATAATAGAATTGAAGTTACGATACTGTTTCAATCCTGGCGCCGGTCCAAATTCGGTTTCTCTCCCCTACTATTGAATTAACAAACACCTTTTTCTTTCTATCAGGGTCACATTCATCTGGTATCAAGTAACCCGCTCCAAGATCGGAACATAGTGCATTCGAGATCCGATGCCACCGAAGACCCGCCCTTTGTTTGGACCATGTTAGAACTAAATCTTCAGTCAAAAGTTTTCAATTTGGAATGGCGTGGAATTTTGGAGATCGCGGTTTTGACTCATGCGCAACACTTGTCATTGATCACACTTTAAAATTACAAGTTCTGTCTCAAGACGGTCTTCTTATAGCTTCAATGATGGGCGTGTTGCAACTGAGCCGCAGTCGGAAAAAGTAGATGGTGCTGCATGAGCTGTTGTCTGCTGCGCATGCGTATAGTGAATGTGCTCTATTTTGTGTATGTTACTATTGCTATGTAATGTAACAAATTTCTTTAATAGTCTCGACACGCACGGAAATGCAGCAATTCAACTTCTTCCTAATTATATCCCCGATCCCAAAATAAAAAGATCGAGAAATATTCTCCTGTAGTAGTAATGCACCTTCTCCCCCTCCTCATAGCGTGTTTACATTTCTTAACGAGCATTACTTGCACTCACTTTTCGACTTTTGTCTCCCGCGGCGGGTTGTAACTCCTTTTCCAAGAAGTTTTCCCTCGCCTCAGATAATAACCTAATACAGTAAAGATCTCACAGTTTCACTCTCCTCCACTCCGTCTCAAGATCTTCTCTGCTGAAAGAGCTAGACTCCTGTTTTTCTCAGAACTGTTTCCAGTTTCTCTCAGATTTACCGTGCAAATGACCTAGCTTCTAAGAAGCTCCAATGTACGCACCCCCGCCCTGCTTCTTCTCACTGCTGAAATGAATTATATACCGCTCATTAACAGATATTTCTCGCCATGCTGGACTCAGTACTCGTCAAGATGGAGGTAGCCCCTTTTTGAGGGGCGGGTACTCCGGAATTCGTCAAGAAGAAGATGTGCTTCGTCAATGTTCTATGAGCTGTGTTCTGAATACTCTGTGCTATTCGGTATACTGTTCGTCATTAGTCGAAAAATAAATATGTTCTGAAACCTGTTTAGGGTATGATCTGCCTGATTTTTTTTGATTAAATGTTTAAGCTAAGACAATATTTAGAAATTGTAACAGGGCGTTAATTAAACTAAACTGAATCATTTTGAATGTTAAGAAATAATAGTTTTTTGAGTTTGTTTTTACTTCTAGAAAATACTTAACTGGAAATAATTGTCCCTTTGCTTATGAAAACTTCAAGCCCATCCAATGTCTGAACACAATATTTTACAAATTCATGAGGTGAAACTTACCGCAAACTACAGGAATAATGAAGAAAAATATTAAAATAAAATTATGAAAAATCAATTTTAAAATTTTAAGTTATTTTTTTCAGACTTTCCAGTCCCTGTAACCTATCTGTGTATTATTTGTTAAAGAATTCGAGAAAAGATGGTCAATTAAAGTGATTATAAAACCTGCAATCATACACAAGTTCAACAATCAAATTTATGAGTAGTTGATGCGAATTGGCTTCTTTGCTCTGAGCCACGAGAACTTTTCTCGCCTAGTTGTCTCTTTGACGGCGATAATTATAGCAACTGGTTATGTTATGGAAGATGGTTTTCGAATTGAAAGAATCCGATGGGAGTCTGCGTTTTATTTTATTCTTGGCACCAGTTTGTGGTGGTAAAAAAAGCAGTTGATCATTCGTCT
>BGPR01035847.1:0-15768 GCA_013235015.1 Araneus ventricosus | reverse complement strand
ACTCACACCCCAGACATCAACGAATTCAGAAGCTACTCAGTTCCTGTCTAATCCACGCATCGCTCAGCATCCAGAACTATCACACAGGGGAACGTCGCGACTGTACCGCGCAGATTGCCCCGCACAAAATTGTCTTGTCTTGTTATAAGTTCAGTCGCTGTTTTGATTTCAACGAGTGAGTGTGACTGGAGATGGTCGGTGACGAGGCTGCTAAATTTAGTTGTGTGTCCTAGCCAATTTGAGGCGCATTCTTTACTGTTTTTACCGTGCTCTATGCTGTGAGCTGGTTTTAACTTGTAGTCTATTGAAGACTGGACTTGTTTTGATTTATCGACTGTGAATATTTGTAAATAACAGCTGTAAATAAATCTCTGTTTGCTCCGTCTTGATTTAAGTCCATTCAATCCACGAACCCGTCGGAATTGTAACTATATTTTAAACGTCTATTTTGCACAAATTAGTTTTCATTCAGTTTCAAGTTTGCAATCTGCTTTCAATTTTATGAAAATATTTATCTAATAATTATAACAGTAGCCCTTGAAGATTAACCTATGTTTCATCAGTAATCGGATGTAATGGATGACAGGTAACTATTGACGAATCGACAGACGACGACGGAAAAAACCCGAAATTGTTATATTTTAAAATATCACCAAACAAGTTGAAGTTCTAGATCTGATGTGCCGGAAATATGATGTTTCAAGAAATATTCGCAGTATGACAATTCTTCTTTTTTTCAATCTTTTAAATATCTCTCCTATGGATGCTTTTGTAATTTTCAAACACAATAATATCGATAAGAATATAAAAAGACTTGATTTCATAGAAAATTTTAGTTGGGAACATATTATACTGTAAAGTCAACGCAAAGCCACCAATTCCCGCCTTTCAGTGGAATTCGAAATAGAAGTAAATATTCTGATCTGTTAGAAATCAACAATACAATGCCCATTAAAAACGCCAATGAGTAATAAAGGTAGATGCCAATACTATAGATGAAATAGGGACAAATATACCCGAAAATATTGTCACAAACACTATAATAGATCTTGTGGAGAGCATTTAAATGAAGTACAGCAGAACCCCGCTAATCCGAAACGATTTTTTTTTTCGAAAATTATATGTAATTGAAAAGATTACCTAAAATATTTAAATATACATATATACTAAAAACAAAAAAGTATTTTTTCAGCATGCATAATTTTGTAGACATTGAAGAAGATAATGCAATTCCCTGTATTATAAGGTCACTTCATACAGGAGCGCAACCATTATTCTAATTAAAAAGGGGACACATTCTCTTTCTTTTGCTTTTGAATAAAATAATTCAAGAGATAGTAGTACTGAGTACTTATAACTTACATTTTATTAGAACACGACTTTTCCTTTTCTATTTTTATCTGAATTTCGGGTAATCCGGATTTTTTGTAATCCGAACAGGCACCAGCCAAAATTAGTTCGGATTAGCGGGGCTCTACTGTATGTATAAAATGATACAATTTTTTAGAGTATTTTTTTAATGTACATAAAAATATTAAAATAGTTACTAACATCATTTTTGCATTTCTCATACGTTCTTTGATTTTCAAGTGATATATTTTTCCTTAGAAAAAATTATTTCTGGAAAAAATAGGAAGAGAAAATGAGATACATATGCACGCCACATGCCTAAACAAACCTGAAGCGAAAGACACGAGCAACAAAATTCACGCGCTTAACGGAGGATTTATCAGAGGAATCATAATTCGCCATTGATCTATAATTGTCACTTTTTCACATCCATAACAAAATGATATCTGAATGATTTTCACACTTTCTTCACATATTTAATCAACATCTAACGCAAATCACTTGCACAAAACAGTGGATAAAATATAATGAGACCGTACTGAGAGAATGCCTGAGAAATACAGGCTTGCTTATTACTAATCGCCTTGTGTGGACGCAACAGACAAAAGTCTGGTAACATGCAGCGACATGATGGTGCATGAATCATACGGCGTTTACATTTAGAAACACATAAATCAATGTTTTTACAATTATAAACTACTGATTGTTTCATTATCTACGAGACTAGAACTTTTGGACGATTTTACAACGGAAAGGGCTGACAGGCAATGAGTAAGATGAACGCATTTCCGGAGTTCTTTATTAGGTCACGCCTGTAAAATGTAACCTTCCCCTCAATTTTTCACTTTCCCCTATTTTAGTGAAAATAACTCCTCCTGGCGCGTGCGCAAAAGCGAGGAGGGTTTCGAAATCTGAAAACATACAATATATATGCTTAATTTAATATATTATTTTACAAACATAAACAGTAGGGTTGATCGCTCTTATATGGAGAAAAAAAATGACTATTTAACAAAACATACATATGCGGAAAAGATGTTCTATGGTATGCAGATTAAGAGAAAAATAATAATAAAAATTTACATCAAAATTTAATACGCCGCAAGGGTGTTGGATTTTCGAAAAAAATGGAAAAATACTTAATTTTGATTATACGATTTTTAAAAAAATTATTATTAATAAAAGCCTACTTATGCGGAAAAGATGTTTTACGGTATGGAGATTAAGAGAAAAATAATAAAACAAGTTAAATTCAAAATTTAATACTGCCGCAAGGGGGGTAATTTTTCGAAAAAAATGGAAAAATAATTAATTTTGATTATTGATTATACGATTTTAGATTCAAAATAATTATTTTGTTTTTCAATTTAAATAACGGAAAGTGATGATTACAGAGTAGTAAAATACTAAGTAGTGAGCAGTATAATATATATTGCAACATTTTTATGACTCAGGCTCCCCCCTCCCCACACCGTCGAATCAGTCCGGTTAACCAATTAGAGCAGTAGGCAATCCTATCTTTTTTTTGTCTCCTGCTTTATCCTCCCACCCCTCCATAAGTCAGAAGTGGTACTTCATGGAATCTTTCCCACAGTCACACCTGTAGTGACAAAATTTTCAGCTATAGCTAGAACATTGGACCGATTTGGTATTTCCGACCAAGCAGGCGCTGCCATCGTGTCAGCTGCGCTTCAAGATGTGGGCATTATCTGAGAAAGCAATGTTTCGAACGTTGTTGACCGAAATAAAATTCGGCCTGAGATAACAAAATCAAGAACCACTCTATTGTCTCAGCCAGTTTTAAATGATTATGACCATGACCAGTTTGGTTAAAACTTCGATGGGCGAAAAGACACGATTCTATCAATGGAAGACAACAGAAGAAGATTCATAATAGAAGAACACGTAAGCTTGGTAAAAGAACCTGGCTCTGAGTACATCGACCAGGTACCTGTAAATTTCGGGATAGCGCAAATCATTGAAAATCATATATATATATATATATTTGTCATGCGTTGATAATGACATAGATGTAACAAAGTTGGTTGCGACGGAACATCTGTCAACATGCGTCAAAGGATGTATTATACGTAACATGGAACTGATCCTGAATCGTCACTTACAATGGTTTGTTTGCCAGTTAAGCACGCCAACGATCTTCCGCTACGTCATCTTTTCGTGCACGTGGATGGAACCACAACTGGATCCAGAAGCTTCACTGGAGAAATAGGAAAATCGTTGGCCGGATGCGAGAAGCTATCTGTAGTTTCATTCACGCCAATAGAATGCACGCTATGTGAATAGCTTAAGAACTGATCAACTGTACTTAATGGAAATTTGTGAAGCCATGAACTGCGGATATTGAAGAGAAAGTCTGTCGAAGAGAAATCCTGGAAAAGTCTGCCACTCAAGGTAGCTTACAATCGCGAACAGAATTCTCAGGCTCTATGTATCAGACGAAAATCCATCCGAGGCTTTATTGACATTAACGGCGTTCATCGTAAAAGTCTATGCGCCTATGTGTTTCAAGATCAAAACGAAACCATCAATAATCTATGGTGTATAGCATTTGCATCAATTAATCGTCCTATCGCGTTATTTATCGAGTGATTTGAAGGATGTCATAGACCACGTTATTAAAAGAAACGGATTTTTTGGCCATTCTGAAAATGTCCTGATATCAATGCTAGCTGACGCAAGAAATCACATAAGGGAATTAGCCCTTCGAAGAATTCTGAAAGCACGCAAAGTCAAACGGTTTGCTACAACCACAACCATTGCAATGAATAATATCCGTATCTTCAAGTTACCAGCTTTCGGCCTTTGTGCGATGGATTATGTGGACTTGATTAAGTGGGAAAATGTGACAGAGCCTCCACTTACTGAAAGATTCAGTGATGACATGATTGCGGAAGCAATAGTAAAACCAGCAATCATTCAGGAGGCAATGCTACCTGCTATCAAGGGATTTACCTTCCACACTCAAGCTACAGAACGAATAGTCAAAGTAGTCACGGAAGCAGCTGCTGCAGTCTGCGGACCATCTAGAGGGGACGGGTTTATGAGAAATCGCCTGAAATCACGAAACCTCATTCCAGTTTTCAACACCAAACATGATTACCGTCCACTGTAATTTTGACGGTTTTTTACGTTTTTTCTTGATTTAATACTAGCGAAGTTGTTAAATGTATCTGAAGTTCTTTTCTTGTAACCATTTAGTATTTATCTTCCTATTGTAATAAACATTAAAAAATACTAAAATGGCTGTTTTACTTTAACAGAAATCACTTTGTCTTTTTACCATAAATAGGCTCATATACCTAAACTTCATCCCCCTTGCGACAGGGCTTAACTTAAAATTTAATTTTATTTTTCTATTTATCTATATACCATAGAACATCTTTTCCGTATAGGTAGCATTTGAAATTCTTGAAAAAATTTTTCGATCCACCCAAATAAACAGCCGTTGGAAACAAGATCCGACTCTAAAAACGCAATACTAAAAATGTGCCATTGTTGAAAATTCTGTGCGGTTAACAAGTTTTGCTTGCGTATTTAAATTGAGCATAAAAAGTTGCGCTATAAACATGAAAAAACATTCTCTGTACCAAAACCTTATTAATCAGTATACTTATGAGAGACTAATAAATTTCACCACTGAAGTTTTCAAAAGTGCGTGGGAATACCTGATAAACCTTCTCCTGAAAATTTATTAATATTAAGGGGCTATAGGACCTTTAAACCTTAAATTTTATGATTTAATTTCATAGCCGAAACCCTTCTGAAAATTTTAAGGTATTGCACTTGTGTGTACTTTAATTAGTTTAGAAGATATAATCAGAAACGTGAAGGCCACTGTTGACATTTCACTCAGAAACGCTAAGGTCACTGTTGACGATTCATCAGCTGTTCAACAGTTTCGGTTGTGAAATGTCGACTGCTACTGCTAGTTAGTAAATAAACTTGGCTCTAGTTTGCCTTTGTTTAAATTAACTCTTTGCTTCGGGAGATGGATACCTACAACTCAACACTACTCATACTTGTTTGCATAACAAACTGTGATATCGTTCTCAGAAACGAAAATACACGTTTTTTCTATTGAAAAACGGGTTCAGTTTGAATGTCTGATAGACTTATTTTCCAGTGATATGTGATTTTCTTGTTTAGAGTGTGACTTTACTGTGTGTTTTACAAGATGAATGATAAAAGAAATAGAAAATCTGGTAGAAGATCGAAAAAATGTCGTTTCAGAGGTAATCAGCACATCAAAAAAGATGTGAAAAGTAAAGCGGAAACTAATCCAAATAAAAGTGCTTCATTTAGAAAATTGTCGGTAAATGAAAGCAGCCAATTGCCCACTAATGATTCTGAAGAATTCAGATTCATTGACATTTCCATTTTCAAAGATTTTGAAAAGTCACTGTGTTGTTCTACATGTCATGGAAAATTAATATAATTGAAACTACGAACTATGGATTTTCATCAGTATTCAAAATTTCTTGTGAAAGTTGCAACGGTGAAAAAACTTGGAGAAATTCAAAAATGGTAGGGATAAAAAAAATGTTCCTACTATCGATAAAAGAGCTGTATTCTCAATGCGAATGATTGGAAAAGGTGCAAAATCTCTTCAGAAGTTTTCCAGTTACTTGGCCCTTCCTGCACCTCTATCTCAAAAATCGTACTACAAAATTAATTACAAGATTCTCCGTGCAACAACTGTCGTTGCTAATTCATGTATGAAGAAAGCAGCTGAAGAAGAAGAACTTTTAACTGGAAGCTCGAATATCATGGTAAGTGGAGATGGAACTTGGAAAACTCGGGGTCACTCCTCTCCTGTTGGTGTATGTACCATTATAGGAGATGAGAGTGGGAAGGTTATTGATATCGATGTAATGTCTTCCTACTGCAAGTCATGTGAAGTTTCAAAATAACTGTATTCAGACAAATCAAAATCCAGTTATCAGCAATGGCAGTCGCATCATGCTAAGTCATGCCAAAAAGTCATTTTGGATGAGCAGGTAAAATGGAAGTTGAGGGCATGAAAAAAAAATTTTCGAAGATCTGTCGCAGAAAGAGGTGTTAGGTATTTATCTTATATAGGTGATGGTGATGCTTCTACATTCAAAGATGTTTGTGAGGATAAACCATATGGGATAAATACAACCATAGAAAAAGTTGAATGTGTGGACCACGTACAAAAGCGAATGGGAGAAAGCTAAAAAAAGACATGAAACGGAAGAAATTAGCCGACGGAAAGACTATTGGTGGTAGGGGCGTTTAACCGATGAACTCATAAAAAAAACTCACTACGTATTATGGCAATGCTATTAGGAAGAACAGGAACAATTTGTTTTCAATGAGGAAAGGTATATGGGCCATTTGGATGCACTTTGTGTCAACAGATTCTGATCTACAACATCACTTTTGTCCCACGGGTGAAATCTCGTGGTGTAAATACAATCATGCAAAATTTAAAAACAGTTTGGAAAAGTTCAAGCATAAAAGTTCTGTTCGAAGAGCAGTAATGGATACGATAAAGCCAATATTTAAGGCCTTATCGAATCCAACACTATTAAAAAGATGTTTAGGAGGAAAGACTCAAAATACTAACGAGTCATTAAATTCATTAATTTGGAATTTTTGTTCAAAAAACACCAATTCTTCAAAAAAAAAATGCACAAATTGCATCCAATTTGGAATGTATAAGTTATAATAATGGGGAAAAAGGCATCTTAAATGTTTTAAAGGAACTGGAATTGGACAATGGTGAGCAGCAGGTTAAGGATTCACTCCTTCGTGATAAAGAACGAATAAAGTTGGCTGAAAGATGCTGCCAAAAAGCTACTCTTGAAGCCCGCAAAGCAAAGAAAAAGACTAAAAAGAGCTGAAAAAAAGCTGCTGTCGTGAAATTAGAAGGCAAGATATATTCTTCTGGTGCCTTTTACTGTTGATCTGCATGAATACAGATGCTTGATAAGTTATTTTTTACTTTAATTTTTTCCCCCTCAAAACTACATTTTTAGAGCTTCCTCGCAAAGTTTTGCAGAAAATAAGTAACTTATAGTAACAAATGTTATACAAATTTACTCCTAAAGAACACAGCTTGAAAATCATGCAAAGTGATAAATATTCAAATAGGTATACTGGACTTTTTTTTACTTATTATGTTGTTAAAACACGATAACGCTTTTTTAAAAAAAATTTCAGCATATTAGCAAGCACTGAAAAAAGGTATACATTATAATGCTTTGATCTTGCATTATTTTCTTTATTGTGTGTGTATAAGCATACCTGAAAAATTTTATAGTGATACGATGAACCATTTTTTTAAAATTCTGCGCGCAATCAACATTTGAGTTCGATAACTTATACGGAATATGTCTATTTTATACTTTTATTTATAATATTGAAAATTATTTCACTGTCTTAAAAATTCATATTTGTAAGGTTATATCTCTTATGTAATTGTGGTAAAAAAATATATTAAGTTCAATGATTTTTTCTTACGTTGGGAATTGTCGCAATTGAACAACATTCGTTCGGGATAAACAACGAATCAAGTTAGCTGAAAAATGCTGCAATAAAGCTACCCTTAAAACCCGCAGACAAAAAAAATCGTAAAACAGCTGAAAAAAATACTGTCATGAAATCAGAAGGGATATTATATGAATCTGGGGCCTTTAAAATATGAACTCTATGAATATAGAAGTTTAGCAAGTGATTTTTTTCTTTAAAGTCTTTTTTCTCAAAACTATATTTTCAGAGCTTGCGCGCAGGATTTAAAAAAAAATGGTTCATCGTATCACTATAAAATTTTCCAGGCATGCTTATACACACACAATAAAGACAATCATGCAAGATCAAAGTATTATATTGTATACTTTTTTTCAGTGCTTGCTAATATGCTGAAACTTTTTTTAAAAAAAGAGTTATCGTGTTTTAACAACATAAAAATTAAAAAAAAGTCCAGTAAATCTATTTTAATATTTATCACTTTGCATGATTTTCTTTATTGCGTGTGTATAAGCATACATGGAAAATTTTATAGTGATACGATGAACCCTTTTTTTAAAATCCTGCGCGCAAGCAACATTTGAGTTCGAGACCTTATACGGAATATGTCTATTTTATACTTTTATTTATAATATTGAAAATTATTTCACTGTCTTAAAAATTCATATTCATAAGGTTATATCTCTTATGCAACTGTGATAAAAATATATTAAGTTCAATTATTTTTTCTTGCGTTAGGAAGAGTCGTAACTGAACAACTTTCGAGTTCCTTTTTCGCGTTTAAAGGTCCTATAGCCCCCTAAATACTTTTTGTAATCCATGTTGGTGCAAAAATACATAAAAAACGCACTGAATATGAATAATTTATTTAATTCCTTCCGTCAATATAAATTAACATCATGACGATAACATGCAAGTAGAAATCCCGATTACCGTGTAACACCATATATTGACTCATCTCTTCATAAAATATAGCTTCAAAAGAGAGAAGCAGAGCGTAAACGAAAGAAAAAAGTAATTTTTAAGGATTTAAAGTACTACTACAAAGGAAATATTTAATTGAACCGAATGCACATTGCCTATAAAATTTTTTTATCAGTAGGTAAATAATGTTTTATTCGTAGGTGCAATACAAGCAAGAAGCTCTTTTATTGTTATTTGCCAGAAACTGGTACCTCTCTGCAGTTCTACAGATAAAAATCCAATCCTTGCATAGGATTTCGTGAAGTATAGTATATGGTCAATACATGAAATCTAAATCATTCAATAATGCATCAAACTTTTAATCGGATATATCCATTAGTACTTTTTTATATTAGTCTAATTAAAATATTTCTAATAAATTTTATAGATAAAAAGTATCTTAATAATTCGTATCTGTGTATGTTCCTAAGTATTTATCGAGAAATGAACCGACAAAATTGCAATAAAATAAATAATCAAGTTTAAAATATACTATTTTTATTAAAATCTAGATTTTGAAAGTTATTCAAGAAAAAAAAATATGCCAATGAATTGATATATTATAAGAAAATATAAAGAATTGATATTAGCTAGTTCTTCAATCGCCATATTTCTAACGAATGCGCCAAATAGCTTTTGTCACTGCCTGTTGACTTCCCAGACTATTCGCCAAAATGTTCTTACAAATATTTGTAAGTTTATCTGAGGCTTAAGTCTTACGAAAGCTGCAAAAATATTAATTTCAGCTGAATTGTATCCTATTTCCAGCACTTGAAGTTAAGAAGGAAAAAGTTTATTTTGCTGCTTACTATCGCTGCATATTTGTGTCTTTTCTATATACATAAAACGCTAACGTTCGTGGCACAGAAAAGAGATTATATAAAAAATAATAAAAGCAATAAAAACAAGTAAGTTTGTCTGAGGCTTGAGTCGTACGAAAGTTGAAAAGAAATTTTAATTCCAGCTGATTTGTTTCCTATTTCCAGCACTGAAAGTTAAAAGAAAAATATTTATTTTGCTGTTCACTATCTCTGAATATTTGGATTTATATATAAAAAGCTAACGTACGTGGCCCAGAAAAGAGGTTAATTTCTCTTTCGCCGATGGCAACGATCTGTTTGTTTACAAAAAAAAAACCGGTAACATCCTCCATGTTAGGCATAACTTCAAAGTCAGAGTCTGTTACTATATTCGTTCTCGTGTAATATAACTTTTTCTCGAAAAAATGAGTTTAAAATGACGAATTCACAATATTTCTTACAAAATAATGTAACTTTGGATGAAATTATTCAAAAGAGATCAATCAGTTAGAAAGGAAGCAGATGGGCTTAGGCGATCCAGAAAACGATTAGATCAACGTCAAAATAGTTTCATTCAGCGAAGATAAAATCATGTCATTTCAAAAATTGAGTTGAACATTATGGAGATTACTATTGTGAATATTTTATTTCGGCTACTTTTCTGTTATGCTTACACCACTTGGCGTCTTTTTCTTTATCTTGGAAAGTTTTCTGGAAGCACTGAATAGCCATTTTGGCTCTAGAAGCGTCAGGAAAATCATGGTATTTATATAAATGAGCGCAGTTGCTCTTAGCGGGATCAACTAGTTCTTTTCAATCATCCTGCATTACAAAATATAAACATATGTATACTTGCCAATTGGACTTGAAAATGGTATTCATATCCCAGCCTTATTTCATGCCCTTCAATTACAGGATCCATGGGTACAAATGGAGAATGGATGCCGAAATACACTTGTGGCTTATCCAACGGTGAAAATAACTCTATTTTGTGTAACTTGATATTATACCAGGTAATGCAGTCCCCATAATTAAAAGGGGAAGAGCCTGTGAAAAACATTTAGGAGTTATAAACTTGCAGTTGAGAAATGTATAATTTTGGAATATTATTAGGAAACAAGAAAATCACCCGTCATGGTATGACGGGTGCAAACTGCCTCTTCATTCGAGAGATTTTCCGTCAAATTTGATGTGTTTAAATAAATATATATGCGAGATAAATGTTTAACATTGATTGAAAACAAAATAAACATATGTTTTATGACAGGAAATATATATATATTTTTTATTTACATATTTTTTTATTCAGAAAACCTCTTGGTAAACAACATTCCTTGTGAAGTATTTATCGTTGTTCAGCAATTTTATTATATTTCAATAACCATGAAATTCTCAGATTGTCAAGCGTAAGTCCACAGTTAAAATTTCAAAGGAATTCTTTTTCGAAATTCTAATCAAACCAAAGTACGCCAGTAGTCTGCTTGTTGAACGTTGCCAAAAAATATTATCAAATTATATCATCACGATTGCAATAAATTATGAGACGCATCGTGGCGTCCAAACTATATCACGCGCATGATATACAACTGACGTAATTTACTACATTCTATTAAAAAACGGAAATTAATTTGAAATATATGTTTAATGGAATTTAAAATTTCTCGGGAACTATGGATCATAGCAAGATAAGTTTTATATCAATCGACGGAAAATTTTTTCACTATTTTAGAGCTATTCAATTTGAAATTAGAACTACAATTATTCTTTTAAATTTAAAATTAATAAAATTTAGGTTCTCTGACAATGAAATAATCCTTTTTAACACTGTTCAGTGCTATGGCGCGAGTTTTATTGTTGGTGACGTCAGAGCGTAACCGAGAGAGAATCTGGGCTATTATATTAGCAATGAGTTGTTGTTTTTCGCAGAGAAAAGTATGTACAAACTTTATATATTGCATAAGAAAATTAATGTTGGCATCGGTTTTAAAAAATTCTTGAAAGAATGTTTAAGTGCATCTAAATTTCCATATAAGCTTGCGCGTATGTGGGAGTACATAAGAGAAGAATTTCGATTACTATCTTTTTACTGGAGGGTGCTGCAAAAGCATGACCTTGGCTATTATACCAGCTCCTTTTGACGAACTGTTAGTCATTGTTTCGAATTAGAGACGTTAATAGGTCTCTGATAAACTTCTATTTGTATTTCAGAGATACGAGTGAACGTTGCAATGAAATGACTGTAAGACTGACTTCTTTTTATATCTAAATTTCAATTGCTTTTTATGTTACATACTGTCTTCACAGTTTTATAATACAAATGTAAACATTTCAGTTGAAATATTGGCAATTTCATTAATTTTATTTTCAAACTATTCAGCTAATTCTATGGACACTTGATGTCCGTATTTGACGCAGTGTTGATGGTCTGTTGACAGTGACTACCTTACGCACAAGTGGCTGGTCTAGGTCATTAAATAGAGGCGTTCGCCATTCTGCTGTCCCTGGAGGGAGGTAATGCTCAAAATTATATATTTTCAGGACACTCTTGACACTGTGGATCGAGGAATGTTGAATTACCTAACAATTTCGGGAATAGAACGCCCCAAGCGTGTAGCTCTATCTAGCATTCCGTGTTGAAAATCAGTTAATTCCCGTCCTGCGGCCATAATAACGTTAGAAAACTTTTCACATGAATCTCTTGAGTACAAACGAAGACCCGGACAACGAACTGCCCATTTATACATTTCTTACAGATGCTACAACAATCTATGTACTTGTGATATCGCATACATGCTATTCCATAACTTCTGTCACTTCAGTGTATTATGTATGTAAATTTTAACGGCATCTATATGCTTAACTTAAATCAAAAATAAAATATTAGGAGACATCGTTAGATTCCCTCACTTTTTTTAATAAGCGTGCATTCAAAACGAATATTGGAAAGCTCCATTTAAACAGAAAATATGTCTAAATTTCTACATCAAACTTAGACTGATTATTTCTGTGGAAAAAAGAATTCTTCATAATTTTTAATGATAAATGTATTATAAAGAATTTAAAAAAATTAAGTTTACCCATCTCTGAAGAATTTATTATCTTTACCTCGTAGAGGTAAATCATTTTTCTGTTGATATGTTGATTGTGTATTCGAATAGCAGTAATTCGAGGCACAGTAAGTAATCCGAGACGATTTCTTTTCGAGAAATTTGTTTTACAGCCCCCAAATGGAGACAGTTTATAATCACATCACACACGCCAAATGTGAGGTTAGATGCTGGACACTTGGAATAGTTATACAAGGTGTTTTTTTAAACTGACACCATTCAGAGGCATCTGTATCTCGTTCTATCAGCTGAAATGCCACCAAATTTGGTAGGGGGACTAAAGACGACAGGAGCAAGGAAGAAGGAAGGAAGGAGTTTCCGTGATAAAAAAAAGAGTTCAGAAGGTCACCTATAGGTGAAAATGTGGCACTGTTGCAGACTACACAACTAAGAATTCGACAAATGAATAACAAATAGGAATTTTCAATGCAAAACCGCTCTAATACAGCAAATAAACTGCCCCAAAGGGTTACAGAGATGAAATAACAGTGCACCATAGCACCAGACATCTTTCAATGTGACATCCCTTTTCATGGACCACATATTGCTTCCTGTACAAAATATTCTGGACGGCCGAAAATAACGTGTCACCATTAATGCTCAACACAGCCCGTAATATGTTGTTCTTTAAGGCCGTCATCATTTGGACCCCAACAAGGTAGAGCTTGGACTTCAAAAACCCCTACCAAAATTGTCGCATAAGGTTAGATCTGGAGAAAATGGACACGGAAAATGTTAAGTACCGGATGCAATGTATAGTCCAGGAGAAGGGTGGTCACAACGAACCATATTACCACATTTTCCATAACTCCCCCATTATGTGGCTGTAAGGTAGCAGCGCTGTCTTCGGAGCTATTTGTCCTTAGTTCGATCCCCGCTGGTTACGAAATACATTCTCCATTTAACGAACTTTTTCTTTTAAACCAATATTTTTTTCCTCCCTATTTTTCAAAATATTTCTGAAATGTTCAAACTTATTCTTTCTTTTAACACATTTTATGGTTATCAATGAACTTCAGCTTTTTTTACCAGTCTCTTAACTCATTGAGAGCAGTAAAATCGCTGTCATTCTTCGCATTTTAGGAATCGCATCGCAGGAAGTGCAACCTTTATCGCCGCCTCCCCCCCCACACACTGTCCACTTCACTAGAAAAACTTTGAATATCCAACTTTCACCCTCAATGGAGCTGTCCCGTGGCCTTGAACTAGTCTCCCGTTTTCTAGAGTGTTGATGAGATTCGTGATGGTAATTTCTTGTAGCTGGAAAGCAAAAGTGCTTGAGCATCAAAGAAAAAAATTTAAATCTCCATGAGGTGGATAAAGGCGTGAAGAAAAAGGATATTGCTTTAAAATTTGATATGCCTCCAAAATAGCTTATCTACCATAATAAAAAATCGTGATAAGATACAAAATTATGGTTCATCGAATTCTTGTTCAAAATGTTTAAAAACATGTGTCTATGAAGATGTGGATGAAGCAGTTTTGAAGTGGATGCACACAATGCATTATAAAAATGTTCCGTTCTCTGGGCCTTTCATAATTGAGAAATCTCCTCAATTTGTGACGGCAATCGAAGAAGCAATGGATGGCTTGAAAAATTTCAGAGAAGACACGGAATTATGGAAAAAGTAATATCTGGTGAAAGTAAAGCCGTTGATGATAATGATAGTGAAAATTCGATAACGGAGACACTGAGTAAAATTTTAAAAAACTATAAGCAAAAAAATGATGAGATTGATTTATTTTTCAACGTTTGCCTCAAAAGACATCAATATTTAAAAAGGAAAAATGCTTAAGAGAAAAGCAAAACAAAGGAAGATTAACTGTCATGTTAGGTACAAATCTGACTGGACATCAAAAATTGAAACCATTAATCGGAAGAATCAAAACTCTAAGATGTTTCAAAAGCGAAAATTCTTTGGAGGCTGATCATGACTTTAACAAAAAAACTTGGATGACGTCAGAAATTTATGAAAAATGGGTTCAAAAGTTGGACAAACGTATGATTGCAGAGTGACGCAAAATTACTGTCGTTTTTAACAATTGTCCCGCCCATCCAAAGGAAATTGACCAAAAACTGAAAAATGTTACAGATTTTTACTTGCCAGCAAACACTACCTCAAAACTGCAGCCAATGGATCAAAGGGTGAAAAAAAAATTCAAAATACACTATCGCAAGAGAATAGCGCGGAAAGTTATCATTGCGCTTGAGAGCAATCAATCCATGCCAAAGATCAACTTACGGGAAAGCATATCAGAAATTTCCAAAGCATGGAACTATGATGTCACAGATCGTACTATTCGCAACAGTTTTGATAAAGCTGGATTCTTTGTTATCACTGAGAATTCGGCAAGTACGGGGGACGAAGACGATATTCCCTTAGATGAACTTTAAAAAAAATGTGGATACAGCTAAGGGAAAAGAAGAAATTAACGATGACATACTGATTGATGATTTTCTTTCACTTGATTCTGAAGCTGAAACCTCAGGAACACTAACTGAATTGGATATTCTGGACAGTGTGAAAAATAAAATCAATACAGCAATGAATTGCGATGAAGACGGAAATGATCATGATTCAGAAATCAACAAACCTTCGTGTGATAAAATGCTAAAATCATTTGAAACAATCCGACTCGGATTACAATTTGAAGAAAAAACGCCTGAAGAGGTTTTTGGTGCAATGGAAAGATGCGAGACGTATTATGAGAGAAAACACTTTTTCAAACAAAACACTCAGTCAAAATTAACAGACTTTATTAGTAATTAAATTTAATGACGCATGTGGTAATGTATGCTTAAAATTACTTGTTATAATAAATGCGATAATGTCATTAATATTCATTAACTTTAATATAAATTTTTTTTTAAATTGAAAATAAAGTGTATTCCTGGACAATGTTTTGTTTTATTCTTGTTTTCCTTGCAGATTTCTTTTCAATGGGTAAGGTACATAAAACAAATAAATATTAATTTAAAAAATAAAGGTGTGATTAATTACTTTTTTAAAATAATATTTAGTGTTTATGAATTT
>BGPR01035846.1:0-15768 GCA_013235015.1 Araneus ventricosus | reverse complement strand
GTGAAGGTGCGGCCAAAGGAACCAGAAAATGCATTGCAACAAGAATCGACACTGTGCGAGGTGTGTCATCTAGGTGATAGGGAGGACCGCCTCCTTCTGTGTGATGCATGTGACCTGGCGTATCATTGTGATTGTCTGGATCCTCCTCTGTTCCGTGTGCCAATCGACGAGTGGTTTTGCCCACCTTGTAGTGGAATTCTGCAAAATGGAGCAGTTGGTAAGAAACTGATTTGCAGAAATTTTTATTAATTGTTCTCTCTTCAGATGAATAAAACAAACTATAATTAGAAAGTTTCCTACTCATTTCTGAATTTATGTTAATAAGTCCTTCTAGTTTAATAACATTGGATTTATATTACTAATATTATAGCCCAGATCTGTTTCTCACTGTTCCTTTAATGCTCTGATGTCACCAACAATAAAATTCTCGCCATAGCACTGCGAGATGATAAACAGCATTATGTCATTGTTAGAGCACCTAAATTTCAGTAATTTTAAATTTAAAAAAGTAATTTTTATTCTAATTTCAAATTTAATAGCTCTAAAATAGTGAAATAAAATTTACTATCGATTGATATAAAATTTATCTCACTATGATCAATAGTTCCTAATAAATTTTAAATTATATTAATGATATATTTCAAATTTCCATTTTTTAATAGAAAGTAGTATATCCCGTTAGTGGTACATCATGCGCATGATATAGTTTGGATGCCACGATGCATCTGATTATTTATTGCAGTCGTGATATAATTTGATAATATTTTTGGCAACGTTAAAATTTACACAAAGACATCTGAATTACAAGGAAAATTATCAAACAGCAAAAAAAACTTTACATGGAATGTAGTTTACCAAGTGGTTTTTTGAATAAAGAAATATGTAAGCCCGATTATGATATTAATAAGTGCTTTTTTCTGCTATATATATATATATATATATATATGATATGCCTTAAATGTACATTCCATTAAAAAGCCAAATATATGAATATTTGGTATATATTCAGGTATTGCAGTATTTGCCAAAAGTACTTCCTATTAATTTTTTCATATCCTCAAAACTCTTCTACTTTCTTTTATGTATAATCATGACCAACAAGTTAAGAACCATTACGTAAGAGATGAGCTGCTATTAAAATGAGAACCCTTTTTTCCTCATGAACAAATTTTCATTTTGAGTAACATATGAAAATATATGATAGTAGTCAGTTATATTAATCAACCCTTTTTTATCGCTCAATCCTTTGTATATCTCTCCGGTAAGATAGTACTAATAATTCATTTGTTTCTATATGCTATTAGAATTTTAATCCTTCTGTGTAGTTACCTATCAACATTTATGAAGCATTAATAGTTTTCAAGAAATTTTCATATTTAATAATAATAAAAAAAAATGAAAGGAAGGTAACCGGCACTTAAAAAATATGCGTTTATCTGTCCTATTACATACATGGACCCAGTGAATATGTAAAATGCAATCTGTGATGTGGAAATAAAATTCAAATTAATCAGTCGCAAATCTTTAAAATAGCCACTTAAAATGAGATGTAAACAAACATAAATTCAGCACATATGCAAAGCACAGCTCCTGCTATTTCACGTATGAAACGCAAAGCACAGATCCTGCTGTTTTACGCATGCATGGAATCGAGATTGGATTGGATTTAATTATTTAACTCCCTCTTTGATTTTGAAAAGCATTAATAAATGCCCTACAGAATGGTACAAATATCTCCAATAAACATTTCATATTTCTCGAATTATAAATGTTCACACATACAGACACTATAAGGGGAGATTTAAACAGACATGAATTCTGTGCAAAGCACAGATACTTCTACTTTGCTCATGCGCAGATCGTGGTAGGAAAATAATTATTAAAATCACAATTATTAAACTACCTTTTTTATTTTGATATGTGTTTATTATACTAAAGCCTTCCTCGATAAATGCCCTTCAAAATGATACAAATATCTCCAATATCAGTTTAGTATTTCTGGAGTTTTAAGCGTTCACACATACAAACGCTTTCAGGGGACTTCATTTTATACTATGTATAGATTAAATATAATTCTTTGCAGAGAAGGGGTGAGATAAGATTTGGGATTCTTTATTTATTTATTTTCACACAGATATTGACTGTCATTTACTCTTTAACTCACTTTTTTGTCCTCTAATTTGAATCTTAATTTTCATAAATTTTAAAGGAAAATTGTTATTTATTTGGAACAATTATTTATCTCCCTGTTTATTTTTAAAGCAAAAGGTTGAGAAATTTTTTTTACTAACCATTTTGAAATAACTTGAAATACTTCTGTTCTTTTTCTGAGGTAGACCTCATTCTAGAAGAGTTATTCCCAGAACGTGGATTTTGCACCCATTTTAAAGGAAAACTATTACTTAGTTAGAACAATTATGAATCCACTGGTTATTTTTAAAGCAAAAGATTGATAATTTTTTTTTCTAACCGTTTTGAAATAACGTGAAATATTTCTGTTCTTTTCCTCAGCTGGGCCCAGTGTACCTCGTTCCAGAAGAGTTATTCCTAGGACGCGGGCGAGTGAAAACGTTCGAACGCGAGTTCAGGACAGAAGAACTCGACCTGCCATTTCTAGATCCCCAGTAAGATTATACAGTTTCTTTTCATTTTAATCTGTTTTTAAAGTCTTTGTCAAAGAATTGAATGTAATTCTTTTCAATGAGATTTGAGCTGTGAGCTTAATAGTTTTGAAGTTTTAGAAAGTATCTTTGAAAAATTTCACAGTATAAATTTATTGGTATATAAAATTTTAACTCCAATTTTCGAAATATCAAGCTATTCATTTTTTAAAAATTATTGTTTTTAATTTTAATTGAAGTCCGCTTGTAAATATCTCAGTTGAAATCAAATTATTTTTTTTGAAACTGGCAAATCTCTTAAAAATAACCATTGTTTCCTAAAGTTCCATGGAGTTTTGATTATGATTTATTTTCACTGTACATTTCAATTAAATACTTTTGAATCCATAGTGCTATAATTTTCAGTGCTTTTATTTTAGCTGTTGTTAGAAATACATTGTATTTTCATGTGCTTTATTTTTATTCTTTGATACATTTTGACACGATTCCAAACAATTATCATAGATTGTATGGATGCATGAATTTAATTCTATCATAGTCTTCTATTTTCATTATTCATATATATTTGAGTCTTTCATCAAGCAAATAAGTGTTATTAGTTCTGTATATCTCTAATTTTAATAAGAGGTTTTTAAATTTCATTTTTCTCAGAATAATTTGTCTTGTGAGTATCAGCTGCAGAAAGGAGCAAGGATGTGAAAACTAAATTTGAGTTTATTTAAAATTAGATATATTTTGTTAATAATTCCTATGCAATTAACCAGATGCACTGAATGTAATAATGCAAATATTGTATTTAATGCTGAAATATTTGCCTTCTCTTCTATGCTGTTGCATTCATACCAATCTTAGATCTACTCTTGGCTGTAAGACAAATTCCATATGATATCAGGAGCGATTGTGTTCCAGTATTATACCAGAAATCCGGTATTTTCTGCATCCTTAATACCGGAATTCCGATATTTTCTGATAAATCAATTTTTTAAAATTTAAGAGTGCCAAAGGATCAAACTGAAACGGATTCTCCGTAGTTTCTACGCAATTTTGGCTTCTACTACGGACTACACAAATTATGGTACTTTTCCGTTAGCCGGGCGCAAATGTCGCCAATTGTGAACCAAACGCGAGCCAAGTCGCCATGAGCGAAACGATTTTCCATTAGCCGGACGCAAATGTCACCAATTGTGAACAGCCAAGTCAGCAAGAGCGAAGCGATTTTCCGTTAGCCGGGTGCAAATGTCGCCAATTGTGAACAGGCAAGTCACCAAGAAGCGAAGCGATTTTCCGTTAACAAATGTCGCCAATTGTGAACCAAACACGAGCCAGGCCGCCAAGAGAATGGTTGTAAGAAATTTGGCGGAATTCTACATTATTTGGCGATTTTTCGCTTGCGCCCGGCTAACGGAAAAGTACCCAAATTATAATCCATACTATGGAAAACTCTGATTTTGATTTCAATTTTAATTTTCACTTTCTTAAAAAAATCATTTCATGAGTAATTATTTTTGTAGTAATATGAAACATTTTTTATAAGAAATATGAAAAACCGGGAAACAAGATTTAGGTTTAGTGGAAATTTTATATATATATATATATATATTCTTGTTTACTTTGGATTATGCTGAGTCAATCCAAATGGATATTTTAGAAAATACCATACCATAACTAAGAATAGCTGCATCACTTAAGAATGGTTCCATATGAATTTATATGTTTATTCATTAATGCTATTCATATAAAATGTTATTGTATTTTTAATATTGTTTTGTTATCAATTTTGATGGTTTCTTTTCATGTGTGTTATAGAATGTTATTGAAAACTCATGAATTAAGACAGAATAAATTAAATCAATTTCTTATGTGAAAAAAGCATATTAAAAATTTCATGCAAAAGTTGAATCTGCGCCGTAATGAATACATATCTGTTCCCTACACATAATTTTCCTGCTAAAATTTTCAGGTATTTTTTCATGAAGCCACAATCACCCCTGTGGTATTGAAATATGCCCAGACACTTCAGAAATCATAACATTCATATGGGACACTATTTAGCCTAATGCGGTTAAGGCAGTTTCAACACGTGCAATTGATAATGAATGGTCCTGATACTTCCAGGAAAACAAAAGGGGTGCTAGAATCAGCATTGAAAGATGTTGTTATACCTATAATGAATCAGAAAAGCCATATTGCACATTTATGGAGGTGTGGTTAAACCTTACTTCCATATGAAATTTTGCCAAGTGTAGATTCTTCAGCACTCTTATTGCCAGAAGTTCAAGAATTCCTTGTGTTTTATTTTTTTACTCTAACCACTGGCCGGTTTTCTCTTGAGAAGTGCTTCCTTTTATATATGAAGAGTATAAATTATATATTTATAACTGAATTTACGTACGTTCATTAATTACTAAGTGTTTGAGTATGAAAAATAAATGTCTTTAATTTGTCAATTGCGAGGTCATTCCTATTAAAATAATTGTCATCTTCCATAAAAATCATTTGTGAATTTTTTAAAAATTTTGATTTTTAGTACAAAAGATATAAAATATATATTTTTTGTAACAGTAATAAATATTTCTGAGATATATATAAACTTGTTTCTCATTATGGTTGATGACGGAGTGAAGCAAAATCCTGTTTTAACTTGATTGTTTGTCTGTGAATTTATTTGTTTCACAGTCACGACCAAAAGCATTGTTTGATTTTCTTCAAATTTGGCATGAATGTTCCTTGAACTCATTAAAAACAATTTATGTGTAAGGATTTTTTTTTTTTAAATTTTTATTCCATATCAAGTTGGTGATTGTTTGTTTTAATGGTTCCATTTGATGTAATGTTCAGCTTTTTTTAATGATTCTAGCCAAACAGTTCATGCTTTAAAAAATGTGAAGATTACTTTTACTCTCAAGTGTAAAATTTTCCACAGCTTTGTTCCTGTACATTTTTGACGTAACTCTAATGGTTTACCGGCCAAAGAAGGGTTAAAGTTAGAAATAATATCTTAGAAGCAAGTTGCTGACTTACCAAGTTGCGAGAGAGGATGCCTCCTCTAACCCCTACGTGCTGCATGTGACAACATTGGCCAAGCCTTTGTGGACTACAGTGAAAAGCGAATATCTTGTTTTTCTGACGCGAGGTCTTCTGTTCACAGAACTGCTAGTGATAATAGTGGCACCATTTTCTTTCTTTTAGAGTACCGCAAGGAAAAGAGCACCCCAGAAGAGAAAGCGTCGTGCGTATAGACGTAGCTACAAAAAAGTAGTAACTCTAGCAAGAACAAAAAAGAATTTAATGGATGGAAGCAAAGGGAAAGAGTGTCCTCGCAGCACTGCTGTTATTGTAACGTATCGCAGGAGAAGGCGTAGGAGAAAGAAGAGGAGAGTTGCAACAAAAGTAAGGCTTTTGTTGTTGTAACAAGAAAGTTAACTCTTCATTTGGCATGGCTGTTGTATGCTTCATTTTAGACACAGCAATCTCTCAGATCACATGCTCTTTTTGAACGTAGGACTACGTTCCTCCCATCGGGGTCTCGGGAAGGAATTTGATTTACACGCCAAAACGCCACAAAAAAACGTTGTATGGGAGATCCTCTATATCTCGGTAACTACACATATTAAAATCATAACTAATGTCTTATTTTAGCGGTAAAGGGTAACAACAGAAGTTACAAAGAAAAATTTGAAAATCGGAATTGTAGTTCAGCGACTACTGTGTCGCAAAGTCGGGCAAAAATATGCATGAATTGGTGATGCGATCCGATACTCTATATCTCGGTAACTACATATGTAAAAAACATAAATAATGTCTTATTTTAGAGATAAAGGGTAACAACAGAAGTTACAAAAAAAATTGAAAATCGGAAAAGAGTCATGCGAGTAAATTAGTCGTACGCCTTTAACATCAGCGGCTGTTTAAAAAAGACAGCCTCCCGTCATTTTTTAAAAAATTCTACAGTGTCTTGATTTTTAATTTCTATAATTGAATATCTAAAATATATATATATATATATTTTGTTCTTGTATCATTTCGACAATTTTACAAAAGCATCAACCAGATTTCTTGCAGTCAGTTCTTATCACGAACATTGCATTTTTTAGAGGTTATCGTGAATCTAGAAAAAAAATATTAGCATCTGTCATGCTGATTTTAGGCAATTGTTCATGATGTCTAAAGAGAATTCATTCACCATATGAAATCAATTTTGTACTGAACTATTATGATAGCATACAACGTAAAATATGTAAATAAAAAAAAGAGGAAAAACTTGTGACTAGAGCGTTATGATCTGAGAGATGGAAATTGTGGTTTCCTGCTTTTGGTGATGGGTGATTAAAGCAGAAATTTCATTATTGCTCATGCCTTGAAAATTTATGAAGACTAAAAGAGCACAAAACCATTGCTAATGAATTTGAAAGAGCAATGCAAAAATACCCGAGCAATTTGAGAGACTGCCTGCGCCTAACAAAGTGAGAAAAGGGGGAAGGAGGTTTTTCTTGAACTTTATATTTATTCTTTAGTTTGAAAATTTAAGAGAATGCCTTTTTAGTGAAGCATTTTTATTCTATTACATACTAGCCACTTTTGGCTACAGCTGGTTCATAGCAGATCATTTTGGTTGTGTTTAATTTCAATGAAATCTCCTATACATTACTAATATAATAGCCCAGATCTGTCTCTCTTGGTTAACGCTCTGGCGTCACCAACAATAAAACTTGCGCTATAGCACTGCGAGACATTAAACAGCATTATTTCATTGTTAGAGCACCTATATTTCAGTAATTTTAAATTTAAAAGAGTAATTATCATTCTAATTTAAAATTTAATAGCTCTAAAATAGTGAAATAAAATTTTCTATCGATTGATATGAAATTTATCTCGCTATGATCAATAGTTCTTGAGAAATTTTAAATTATATTAATCATATATTTCAAATTAATTTCCATTTCTTAATAGAAAGTAGTGAATCACATCAGTGGTATATCATGCATGTGATATAGTTTGAATAAAAAATATGTAAATAAAAAAAATATTTCCTGTTATAAAACATATTATGTTTATTTTATTTGTTTTCAATCAATGTTAAACATTTCTCTCTAGTGCAATCATGATGATATAATATGATAATACTTTTTGGCAACTTTGGCAAGCAGCAAAGTGATTTGTTTTGATTAGAATTTCGAAAAAGAATTCCTTTGAAATTTTAACTTTTGACTTGCGTTTGACAAGCTAAGTATTTCATGGTTATTGAATTATAATAAAATTGTTAAACAACGAAAAATACTCCATAGGGAATGTTGTTTATCAAGGGGTTTTTTGAATAAAGAAATATGTAAATAAAAAAATATTTCCTGTCATAAAACATATGTTTATTTTATTTGTTTTCAATTGATGTTAAACATTTCTCTCACATATATATCTAGTTAAACACGTCAAATTTGACGGGAAATCTCTCGAATGAAGAGGAAATTTGCACCCGTCATACCATGACGGGTGATTTTCTAGAAACTTGGTAGTCATGGTTCGCTCAGCAAAATATTTTTAAACATCAAATTGTGATAGACATTTAAGCCTTGTTATTTTAGTAGCTGTACTCCTGTTTTTTGTATTGTGTACATGAACCTCTGATTTCATCATAGTCAGATGAACGTCTTATAAACATCTAATTATACTTGTTTTATGCAGCGACTCCACTTTCTTATATCTCACTAGCCGCCTTTGGCGTCCATCTTGTTCGCCAGGAATATGATTTCAGTTGAATCTGGCATTTTATATTTATGATTTCTGTTCAGTTTTAAACTTCAGATTGTGGTAGATATTTAACCCATTTTCTTTTTATGGCCTTGCACCTGTTCTGTTCATTGTTTACACAAATGTCCATAATGGAATCAAATAACTTATGTCATGTTGCATGTAATTGCACGTTATCGATGCCATCTTCGCTTTCTTATTCCTCTTGCAAAATATGCATTTGATTTCAATATTAAAATAGTGCAACCCATTTCATGCCCAGTTCCATGTTAGCTGGATTAAAACATGCTGGAAAAAGAATGAAAATATAGAAACCATAATCATTCAACTTACTGGAAATATTTTTTCATATACCTAATATCTCAGAGAGCCTGGTTTACAGCTTCCACAAAAATTTTGATGAAATAAAATATGAAAGCAAAATATTAGGATCCTATCTCAGATTACAACAATGAAAGAGAAACACACAATTAAATATTTTTTTAAACAATGAAAAGTATTCTTGTAAATTATGCCAAAAATAATTTTAAAAGGTTATTAAAATTAGACAAAAAATTGTACGGCAACTTAATTGATATCATTGAAATGGTAATTTTTTGCACTTTCAGATGGTGTAAAAATGATTTTTGTGCTGTAATATTTTCAGAAGTTATTAAGGAAAAACGCCAAAATTTTGCTCCATTTTTAATTAATTGAAATTTTAATTAAAATTTAAAAATCAAAAAGCTCCGAGGTGCGCATTGCCACCCTAGAAAGAATGTTTGTGCTAAGTTTCATAGCTCTAGGTCCATTGGTCTGTCCTGTTTTGCCTTTATTATTAGTAGTTGATTCCAATATTAAAATGATACGGCACATTTTACTTGTATTACATGATCACGCGTGGGACAATGTTAAATGGATTGAAACATGCTAATAAAAAATAGAGAATAACCCATATAAATTAATCAGCATATTAGTTATATTAATTAATATCTTAGAGGACTTTATTAACAGATTCCATAAATTAGTTAATTAAATTAATATAAAAATTCATAACAATATTGCCAAAAAATATGAGAAAATAAGCGTAACTTGCAGTCCTTGGTTTTTAACAGTGGAAGAAAAATACAAGATTAAATGTTTGTAGAAATAATAAAAATGGTTAAAGTTTCATTGCAAAAATGAAAAGTATTGTTGCAAATACTGCATAAAAATTCAGGAAAAAATTTCATGGTAACTAAGTTGGTGTCATAGAAGAAAAAAAATGTTATATAATTTTAAGGAGATGCAAAATTCATTTTTGTACTATGATATTTTTGGAAGTTATTGTTAGGAAAACATCAAAATTTTGTAATTAAAATTTCAAAAAAAATTTCTGAGGTGCACATATTTCCACCCTGCAAAGTATATATACCAAATTTTGTAGCCTTAGGTCTAATAGTATGGTACCAACACAGCATTACCAGCAACATTACCTTTCATTATTAGTGCATCTGCCACTAAAACTCAAGTTATTCCCTAGTCTTATTTTTGTTTTTTAAATTATTCATTCTGTATAAGATGAAATAGGATTACATAAACTTCAGTTTTATTTTTACATTTGTATTATTACCTCATTATTTTGAAGATGTAGAATAGTTTTTCAAATTTGTATTTTTATGAGTGTGTTAAAATATAAAAGAAAAAATGAACTTTAGCATTTCATAGCTTAAAGTTTAATTCTGTTTCATTAATTTATATCTTGGCTGAAGTCGTAACATTTATGTTTATATTAAAGTTATACTTTTCTTCAGTGGCGAATCCAGGGGAGGGGCTATCGGGCTGCAGCCCCTCCCCCCCAGAGCTCAACCAAAATTCTTGATTTAATTTAAAATCACTACAACTGTTTGATCTTAATTTTCATATTAAAAGAATAGTAATAAAATCGTGACAACATTGCTTTCTGGCTTGACAGGCTCGAAAATTTTCCTACTTTTCTAGTCATTCCACTTGCACTTGTAGCGTTGGCGCGGTCGAAAACATTTTTTGACCAGCTATTTCATTGTATTTTTTATTAAATTATTGAAAGTATTGTAGTGTTCTTTATTATTCTTATTGTCAGGAGAGGAAAGCCTGTAAAGTTAAAGTGTTTTGGTTTATATAAGCCATGAGGTTTGACATTCGTCACTACGATACAAAATTTTTATGACCTCAGCCCCCCTGACCCGAATCCTGGATTCGCCACTGCTTTTCTTAGTATTTCACAACTCAGCATTTAAAAATGTATTTTTAAATTATAGCTTTAAGTGTGTAAATATTGCATTGTCACTAGCTGCCAAACATGATGGAATGTTGAAAACATCGAGTGCATCTTTTAATGTGAAGTAAAGATTGCAGATTTTAAAGAAAATGCTCCGAGCATTGATTGTTAAATGCAATTTTTTAAAAAATGTTTTTATATTATATTTGGATATCTCTGCATTTTAAATGGTGGGATTATGCTTAGTCATAAATTTTCCGAATATGTTTTTATATACTGGGTCTTTTCCTCTTTAGTCTGCATCTGCCAGTAAATCAAGAGTCCGTTCGGCCGTGAAACGCATTTCAAAACATTTGGGTTTAGTTAAATCATCCACGGGAGGATCCATACCAGATGTTAAGTCCAAATCAAAGTCAACCTCCAAATCCATTGTTCCGACTGGCTCCTCCAGTTACTTATTTGGTGATAGAAATCAGCTTATGGATTTCAACGAAAGGTATAAGAACACAAGTCCTTTTAATGTTAATTTTTATATTTTTGATATGTTAAATCTATTTGGTTGAAGTTAGTTGCAGTTGCACATTCCACCATTTGTATATACAGTGGAATCTCCCTATAACGAAATTGCTTGATTCCAGTCGAAAAATTCGCTATAGAGAAAATTTCGTTATACGGAGATTAGAGATTTTTGCAGTTATTTAAGTAAATGTAACAAACCTTTTAGTAGGTGCGATAAGTTCAAAAATATTTAATTATGACTTTCAATTAAAAATGAAGTAATATTTATTATAAATTTGCTGAAATTATACTAATTTTTATTGTATAAATAAAATGCTCAAAAGTGAAGACAATTCACCAATTTAAAGAATAATATGTACTAGTATGGATAAACATAAAATGCGTATTGTCACAGCCATTTGCTGTTTCCACTCCGATTCTTGGAATCTTGACCCGTAGAAATGTTGCTCCCTCTGTAGAAACCCAGGTCCCCACAACTGCATTACCCTTCACATTGCATTCTATTGTTATGTGTTATCGCTGGAATGAACAATGCGAGTGGTTCCAGAAACAGGCACTTGTGAACGATTTGTTTGCATAGAAATTAGCAACTTTCTTCAAAAATGACAAAAATCGAAAAGATAAAGGTCTGAAAAAATTCATTACAGGGAGACAACCACTTCGTTATATGGAGAATATTTTGAATGTTATTTAACATTCCGATTAAAAATTTCGTTATAGGGAGAAATTCGCTGTAGGGAGACTTCGTTGTAGGGAGACTCTACTGTATTATTATTCTAATATATGATGCTAAACTGAAACTAATTTTCAATTTTATTTAGCTTTCTTCTTCTACCTTTGTTTATTAACAGTGTTGCAAACATCTTTCATCACATTAAATTACCGAAATCATATTTATTACAGTATTTTCATTATAATGTGTTAATTTAGTATGTTAAATTTTAGCTAATTCAAAAACTGTCTTTTTGCTTTTATTACTTGAGTTTACAAACATGATCCTTTTAATTTTGAATAAAATTATGGCTGAAATTATTCTTTATTTTCTTATAGATTTGTAGTTTTTAAAAATGAATTTTTTTTCTTTTCTATATTCGTATGTTTTTCTCTTTTTAATGTTTGATGTTTTTCTTTACAGTTTTCATGAAGATGTCCCAGGACCTTCCAGAAGGTATGCTATTCATATTTATTTCTCCTGTCAATGATAAACAAATATGCAGCAATTTCTTCCATAGTATAATAAACAAAGGTGATACAAATGGCCTTTATGAAATGTAATAATATACCTGTAGAGCTTTTGTTCACATGTCTGTCGAATCTTAAACATAATTAAAATTTATTTAAATAAATTCACTGAATTGAACATATTTTTGAAAAATTGTCAATCTGCAATTGCTATAAATAGTGCACATTTAAAATATTCTCTGGCACTGAGAGAGTATATGTATAAATAAATAAAAAAAAAAAATACAAAATTAAATTCTTAAATAAAGTATTTTAAAGTACATGTGGAGATGGAGTTTGGAAAAATGATTTCTGAAATATATTAAACTATGTATGTTTTATAATTATCTGCTCCTACAAGTTGTGTTCCTTTTAATTAGAAATTTCTTATGCTTTAAAATGAAGGACAGCAGCCTTAATTAATTAATTTTTTTAATATTCATTTTAAAGATAATTTCATATGCTTTAGTAGTTGAGTTTGCTTAATGGAAAAGAAATAAATAAGAGATATTGCTTCTCTTTCTCTCTCTTTATAGACAAAAGTATCCAGACACTTTCTTATTTTCACATTTTTTAGAATTTCTCCGGGAAGGATTAACTGACTGCCCTTAAACTTCGACCATGTGATGAATAGACTGTAACTCACATTTTACATTGAGGATGCAGCCCTGAGTGCAATTAGGGGACCGTCTACAAACTGATGAAGACAAAAAAATTTTTGGCCCACCTCGTTTTACTGAATACGGATAACAAGATGAAACTTTTAGAAATGGTTACATTTTAATGTGCATAATATTTACATGAATTTTCGTAGCACAAATATTTGGGAAGGTATAAAGGTTTTCTTAAAAAGTCCCAAATTTTCCCGCCTGTTTTGTGCTTATAATATGCTGAGTTTTCTGTTATATTCTATGAAATTTTCAGAAAAAATGACAATATGTTAGAAAAGCATTGTGTAAAAATTTGGAAAAAAAAATTTGAATATTAGAGGAAATATGAGCATTTTTAGTTTTTATTGCTCATGCACAAGACATAGTGTAATTTTTCTTTCACAACTTTAAAGCCAGATATATAGGGCAATTTATATAAAAAATTAAGTTCATATATCATAAGTATTCAGAAAGATATCAGCATTACAACGAGCAGAATTTTAGCTCCCATCGAAGAGAAGCTAAAAGATGAATGGTTATACACAAATTGATATTTTTTTTTAATTTATATCTTTGAATAGTTATATTGAATTGTATAGTGGTTAGAAATTTGCTAAATACCCATCTACACTTGTAATATTTGAAATGAATGAAAAAAATATTTGTAGAATTATTAAAATATTTTAAGAAAAGAAAATAATTCGATAAAAAAAATCATTTGGCCATAAAAGAAATATAGTTAAAAATATTGTTTGGCCGTAAAATTGTAACAATATATAACTTGTTAATAATCATGTAAATAATTTAATTAAAGTAATAAATTTTTTATTATTTTTTGTGCCTAATTAGCTGGAATTTAACTTATGCACGTAATTGATAAGTGTGCATGGGTATTTAGCAAATTCTAACCACTATACGATTCAATATAACTATTCAAAGATGTAAGTATTAAAAATATCAATTTGTGTACAAACCCTCATCTTTTAGTTTCTCTTCGATAGGAGCTAAAATTCTGCTCATTGTAATGCCGATATTTTTCTGAATACTGATGATATTAACCTGAATTTTTTATATAAATTGCCCTATATATCTGGTTTTAAAGTTGTGAAAGAAAAATTATGATATGTTTTGCGCATGCGCAGTAAGAAAGTATATACTGAAAATGCTCATGTTTCCTGTAATATTCAATTTTTTTTTACAACTTTTTACACCATGCTTTTCTGACATACAGTAATTTTTTCTGAAAGTTTCATATAATATAACAGAAAACACTGCATGTTATAAGCAAAAACAGGCATAAAAATTTGGGCCTTTTTTAAGAAAACCTTTATTTCTTCCCAAATATTTGTTTTGCATTTACGAGAATTTATGTAAATATTATGCACATCACACATAACCATTGCTGAAAGTTTCATCTTGTTATAAGCTTTCTTTGAAGCGGGTTGGGCCAAAAAAGTTTTTGTCTTCATCAGTTTGCAGACGGCCCCCTAATTGCCCTCAAGACTTCATTGAAAAATGTGAGTTATTGTCTATTCTTTACATGTCCGAAGTTTAAAGGCAGTCGGTTAAACCATTCCGGAGAAATTCTAAAAAATGTGAAAATCTGAAAGTGTCCGGATACTTTTGTCCATATAGTGTATATATATATAATATATTAACAAAAGAAAACACAGAACGAGAAAGAGAACAAACCAATAAAAACAGAACGCTAATTTCCAGGATGCGTCATCAGCAGGGAAATCTCATACGAGCATGGAAATAATAATATTCTGTGTTTTCTACACAAATTTCAGCCTGAATGCTGAAAATGTTTGTTTTCCTGGAACACCGAAATATCAAACAATAAGTTCATGTATATTAAAATAAAACACAAATAAAATCAATGTCGGAAAACCGAATGTTGAAAGCATTGATTTAAAACAAAAATGATGAAAAAAAGATAAATTCTCAGTACTCACCCAAAAATAAAACTACACAATAAGTGTGGGACTTCGATGCACTTGGACGCGGCAGGCATACACGTGGTACTTTGAAATGCGCTGGCGCGATTATACTTGTGACGATCAATAGTTAGCATCACGAGACTCGGTTAATATTTTCACTAGTGGCTAACAGTTAGTCTTAATCTTAAAAATGATTTTTGTATGTATTATCCCCTTATAAAATGAATTATTGAAAATTTATTACTGAATATTTTACAAAAAATGGCAATAAAAGAAATATATTGAAGCAGTAGAAAATATAAGCAAAAATAAATGTATTGTCTGTTACGAGTAATTAACACAAAATCTAGAATAACTAGAAAAATAAATTGTCTGATATATAATGTACCAATCTCTCCAAACACATACTTGATTATACATAATTACAATGACAACAAAGTGTAAGTAAAATTTTGAAACTTGGAGACCTATTAACAATAGTGAATGTAAAATAAGTTCTAATACATTCAAGTAGGGACTGCATGTTTCATCTGCAGTTCATTGTAATCTTAATATAAATAAAAGTCATTGTGGGTATGTATGTGGGTATGTTCACATCTCCTCCTAAACTACTGCAGCAATTTCAGCCAAATTTTGCACACTTATTATTTAAGACAAGAGGAAGATTATTGTCGACTTTTTGCTGTCCTAAAGTTAATTAAACAATCAGTTAATTAGAAATTAACTGAAACCGTTTTTCTGTATTAACTTTGGAGCAAATTATCCCCCAAAGATATTTTTATACCATATTAAAGTTTGCAATTTAATAAATAAAATATTAAAACATCAGATGATTCTTAAATAAAGCAGAT
>BGPR01035845.1:0-15768 GCA_013235015.1 Araneus ventricosus | reverse complement strand
ATAAGAAAAATCGATATTTTAACATCAAAGCTTTGTAAATTTAGAAAACACTTTAAATTAAATTTCATGCCCTACGAAAAAATATACCCGGCGTTTGCTCTAGATGAAAATATTGTCATGTCTTTCTCTAATAAAAAAAAGAGATATTGTCACTTAAATTATCGTTATTCTATGTGTGAGAAAATCTCGAAATACTTATGGCATAAAAGAAGATACAGTTATCACTTAACAAATTCACTGTTAGACTGCTACTTGGAGTAAACGTCACATTCGAAAAAGTATAAATATATCCATTTATATCTTAACAACTCCAATTTAAAAAAATTTACTCAGACAAATTTTTAAGTATAGAAAAAATAATTTAAAAAATTTAGCACGTTCAAATAAAAATTTATTGATTTATTAAGGTGTTTTTTTTTGCATTTTTGAAACATAATGCAAAATGGCATGAAAAAGTCAAAATTACAGAGATTATTTTTTAAAAAGTTGTTAGTGTTGTTATAACAATATACACTTCTCACAAGTGCATGTGTTCACTCTTTTTAACTTCACTCAATTCTGCAGTAATTCCAGGAGCAGCCTCGTGCAAATGTTTAAATGTCAACTGAAACTTTTAAAAATTTCCTCAGTATCGCGAGCTATTGGAGAATATATGAGCAATTTGTGTCAACTACAGTGTGACAGTATTGCAAAACGCAACGAAATCGACTTGAACAGCTTACTGTGGAAAAGACAGTGCCTTTTGGGTTTGTTGCAGATATGCCACACCGTGATATAAGGGGTTAATTAATTTTTGAGCACGACGGAAAATTAATGCACACGCGAATAAACTCATCTTCAAAGTTTCTATGTTACGATCAATTTGGATAATCGGTTATTGTAATTTATGGGAATTTATGGCATTAAGCGGTTATTATGAATAATTACCGATGAAATTTTGTCAATGTGTTTAATTAAATTGACATATGATCTCATTCACCAAAATTTATTGGTAAAGGTGTTAAATTAAGCAAAGTTATTCTAACATCCAATGAGCAAACGAACCTAATAGATTCCGGCTCCCGCTGCTAGAGTAGCCGTAGAATGTTTTTAAGATAAAATAATTTGCCTAGGGCCCATTTCAGATGTCGTAGGCAATGCGAGCACAATTTTTCCTGCTTCATTTGAGTAATGGAAAAACGTAGATTCCTTATATTCAATGAGCTAGCGAAGCTATTAGATTCCGGCCCGCTTCTAGCTGAGCCGTAGGATGTTTCTTAATAATTAAAAAATCTGCCCTGTGCCCACTTTAGTTATCGCAGGCATCGCCGAGCACGGTTGAAATTCTACATTTGTAACAGGATTTAGAGCAAAGACAACCCACAATTCCATTACCACAAAGACATCCCATAAATACATTGAGTTTGAAAATATTTAACTTCAAGCGATCGAACTTTAACTTTGACCAACGCACCTCCAATTTTTATATAGAAAATAGATTTCAATCGAAAATAATTACATTTACCAAACTTCATTGGTAATTATTCGAAATGACTAGTTAATGTGATAAATTCTCATAAATTATTAACTTTAACCAGCTTATTTGGTTATTATGAATGTATGAATAAACGCCGGTGGATGCCAACAGTAACCAATTATTCACAATGGCCGTAACATCTCTGAATTTAATATTTCAATAATAAAAAATACCGTCGTGTAAAATATTTAATAGTACAAAATCCTCTTAATGCTTGAAACTTCATTTTTATTTAAAATGAGAATATCCATGATAGCAAACACTTTTAAAATCATTTAGATTGTCGAAATGACAGATTGTACCAAACGATTTTTAAATGAAGCCAAATGTCGATTTTTTTTCGATAAATTATTAATAATGTTGAAAGAATGATACGAAATTTAATGAAGTATGGCGAGAGACAATTAGAAAAGGCTAATAAAGATGATGATTTTAGCTGTCTTATCAATACTACATATCAAAATTTAATTCTTATAGATTGCTGCGTTTTTAAGATATCAACTTCATCGATCGAAAACCTGGTAGAATGTTTGAGTTGTCGTATTTACAGACAGACATAATTAAATTTTTCGCATTCAGTGATGTCTAAATCGTATATATTTATCTTAATCTTGAGGTCTTTTTTCTCCCCTTTTTTCTACGATTACAATGCACCTTTTACGAAATAGTTAAAATTTATCCACCCAAATGTTATGAAACTTCTGGAGAAACAACTAGAACCATCCATTTCCTTTAAACTGCGCAAATTGGAAGATTATCCTATTTATTAGACTTGATTAGAAACGAAACTAGACCACTTTGCGACGCTGGACTGCACGACTTCCGAGTCAATTACCATTCATTAGTTCATTCACTACTCACTCCGAACCAGCCTGCCAAAACCGACTTAAGGCTTTACATGACCCGAAGGGGCAGTTTTTTTTATTATGTTCAAAACAATTGCATGCTACACCGAAACGTTGGTGGACAAAGATAAATCGAAATAAATTTAAAAATTAATATAAATAGCAAAATCAATGTTACCAGAACTCATTCAGCCGAAGACGGCAGAGACAAGATACACTAAATGCCAGAGTGTAGAAACAGCAATAGATAAAAACCCAAACAAAAGTTTAAAAAAAGTCAATTTAAATCCAAACACATTACACACATTGTTCAGTTTTCACAAGAAAAAAGTCCCCAGAGGCCACCACCTCCTTGATACTCAGTTTGGACGGATAGCGGAAGTCTGTGCAGCCCCGTTTTCACCCCCTTCTTGGAAATTCTTCAACCCTGTAACATCCGCGCTTTTGCAGTTCGAACTCTGACTGTTATGACGCCCAAGTCAGACATTCTGACTGTTTTTGTTCGCACTGAGCGGGCGTTTTATTCAATTATCTAAAAAATCTATTCTAATCATGAATCGTACAAATATTTCTTGTTAAATAATGCTAAATCATCGAAGTCAGTGTGCTATTTTATTAATGTAAAGAAATGAAAACGATTAAAAGATGTGGAAGCTTTTCCTGCGGATTTATTTGGCTTGCATCCCTGTTGGATTCCTAATATGTTCTTTTCCACAGTGAGTTTCGTTATCCAATCCACGATCGGGTGAGTACAAACTTTAAATCAAGCAATCTATTCGTTATACTATTCTACAAAATATGGTCCGTCGAGATTGAGCTTACCTGTTATTCTAAGAAATCTAAATCATATTCATATTATTATGAGGAATTTTGAAGCCGCGAAAGCTAAATTCTCTTTATGAGTAAAAGAAATAAAAAGGTATAATGATAAATGGCAAAAATAATTGAAAATGATATAAATGTTTAATTGCTTATCAAAACAAAAAGTGAGTGTTTGAGCCTGGAATCCGATTTACAACTAAATTATTTGCTTAGCGGTGATACAGACGGCAGTTTGTATGAAATGTATGCAGAAAATAAAGACATCTTATCTGACCCATTAGTAAAAATCGAAGAAATTCTGATTGTTAAAACAAAAAAGAAAATGTTTCAACAAATAGTTCGTCTCATAATTCTGAAAATAAAAATAACCTCAAATTGCCAAAGTTAGAGTTACCAGTGTTCTCTGGAGATTTGTGTGCCTGGTTCTCCTTTAAGGAAATATTTATAAATGCAATAGATAAACACTCTAGATTATCTAAATCTGCCAAATTAAGCTATTTAATTAGCTCGTTAGAAGGAGATTCTGCAAAATTGATATCAGGTTTTTCAATATCGGATCAAAATTACAAACAAGCATGAGGAACCCTTTTAAATCGATAAGACGATAAAAAAAATTTGGCAAATTCTCTTTTATCAAAATTCTTAAATGCAAAACTTACGAAGCCAAACAACCAAAACTCTATTCTTAATTTACTAGATGCATGCAATTTAACCATTCTAAATCTGAAATCTTTGAAATTCCAATTTAATGATTTTGTGAATTTAATTCTTGTATTTATTGTACAAGAAAAGCTTGATGAATCGTTAAGAAAACAATGGGAATTGTCTTTGGATAATGAAAAGTTCCCAACGTATGATGAATTAGTATCATTTATTGAAAAGCATGCTAGAAGCATTCGCAATTCTAATTCTGATCACCTAACTTCTAGAGACTGTATTTCTAGGAATATTCAATCTAGAGATATGAATAAGTATAGTGCGAAGAAAAATACTGTTGCACATAATACTGTTGTTAATAACTCTGTTGTTACTAATCCCTCTCTGTCTAGCGGCAGCTAGACACCATCCATGAGCCCACTCACCCTCAAGAAATCGAGAGCAAGCAAAGGATCCGTCTCGAAAGTCTCCCTAGATAGGCGAAGACAAGAGAGGATGTGCTCTGGGGACGCACTCGCTACTCCACACTTTGCGCAGACCGGAAAAACTTTATTACCGTGGCTGAAGGAGCAACTCCTCAGGTGACCGCTGACAAATCTGGACAGCGCCGTCTGGTCTGCTCTGTCACAGGCAAGGCCAATGGAGCCACCAGGACTGCTCCGCTTATACCAATCATGGGATGGAGGGACCCTCCACGTCTTTAAATCTTTGTTTTTTCTGATGGAATAAATCTCGTCAAATGTTAAGGAGGGGGTTGAACACAAAGGTTCAGCCGTGCCCTGCTTCGCCAAATTGTCAGCAACCTCGTTTCCATAAATATCCACGTGGGAGGGTATCCATTGGAGGTGCACCTCATGATCCACGCCTATATGTCTAAGTAATTTGAGTATAGATATGCTAGTACGATCGCCCACGTTTTTCCAGTCTTTCAAGTGTTGTATTGGACTTTGACTGTCTGATAATATCCATACCGCCCTGTAGTTGTTTTCATTCAAAATGGCCTCGAGTCCGGCCTCAATAGCCAACAGTTCACTTCTAAACACCGAGCAATTATCCGGGTTTCTCAATTTAATTTTTCTGACTTCTCTGGGAGTCTTAATATATATCCCACTCCCGGATTGATTTTCTTCATTTTTGCTCCCATCTGTGTAAATCTGGATATCCACTCCAGGGATTTCGTTGATTAACTGGAGCGCCATCTGCTTCATGAGAGCCGGAACTGTATCAGCTTTGTTTACAGCCTGCTGTAGTTCTGTATGGAAGAATACTCCCAATAGTCCTTCCGATGGATTAATACAATTTTTTAGGGAGTGACATTCAACCTCCCGGCTAATTAGATTCAACTCTGTAGCTAGGCTCATAGGACTGTTTTTCTTCAACCTTTGGTTGCTCTTCCACCCTCGTAAAAACAACGAGGTGCGATTGTGAGAACCGTAGCTTATAAGTTTGTTAAAATATTTCTCCAAGCCAGCTCCTCCTCTGAATCTCAATGGCTGCAAATCTGCCTCATACAACACAATTTTATATGGACAACTGTTTCTCAATCCTGTGATGATGCGAGCCGCACTCAGCTGCACTCTTTCTAGCTTCTGTAAGTTGGAATCAGAAGCGCAAAAATAAACAGGCAATCCATATTCCAAAATAGGTCTAATAAGGGCAATGTAAGTAGTCCTAAGTGTTTCAGCATTAGCGCCCCAATCTCTACCCGAGATGTATTTGAGAATATTAAGTCTTCTTCTACTCTTAGTGATCAAGCTCTCTATATGTTTACTACAGGTGAATTCGGGGTCTAATAAAACCCCCAGATATTTAGGATGTTTTACGGTACTGATATTTTGTCCATCGAACCTAACTCTAGGTTCGTAATTATACAATTTTTTGTTTGTTGTAAAAAAACTGACATATGACTTATTGGCATTTAAGATAAGTTTGTGATGATCAGCAAACTCTCTTAGGTCTCCCAAGGCCAAATTCACATCGGACTCAATCTCTTCCACTTGAGCTCCCGATTTCCATAAAACTATATCGTCCGCAAATATCCCAACCTCACACCTTCTGGTTAGTAACTCCTCAATACCAGTCAGATAAATGGCGAAAAGAATAGGAAACAACACCGACCCCTGAGGGACACCCTGGCTCATTTTATAGCTGTCAGAGAGTGTATTATTATATTTAACCCTAATGGCTCGTCTCCCCAGGAAGTCGTAGATCCATGCCAGTGCCCTGCCATTGATCCTTCCATATTCATGCAGTTTGATAATCAGTCTGTGCTTCCACACTCTGTCAAAAGCCTTTGACAGGTCCAAGAAGACCGCTATAGAATGATTTGTAGGCTTATTGTTTTGTACATCCCTGATCTTCTGGCACATATAAAGGATCTGGTCTGTGGTGCCATGACCTCTCCTAAATCCGTACAGGGCCCCATCCAATAGGTCGTTCAAATCGAGAAAGTATTTTAGCCTCTAGCCAGAATCATTCTCTCCATTATTTTACAGATGATACTCGTAAGGGCTATAGGTCTATAGCTTTCTGGTGAGCCAGCCTCCTTTCCTGGTTTTTTAATAGGGATTATAATGGCTCTTTTCCAATACCTTGGAAGTCTCCCATCTCTCCACGATAGGTTAAAGATGTCCAATAAACTCTGCCTTCCAACTGGTCCCAGATGCTCAATCATTCGTCCATGCAACCCATCCGGGCCAGGAGATTTAGTCCAATCCATCTGGAACAGGGCCTGCTCCAGAACCTGCAATGAGAATTCCTTGGTAAAAATGACCTCTTTAGAGTCAGTGGTACGGCAACCGTGGGCCACTGCTCTAGCCTTCCTCTGAGTGTGCCTATCCGTCTCCGAGAAATCCAGCGAGCCAATCTTTTGGTAATGTATCGCCAACGCGTTGGCTGCGTCTTTATCGTTGTGAGTCATATAACCTGCAGAGTCCAGAATTGTATTCGTTCTTTCCGACATAATATCTTCTCAATTCAAACCTTTAGCAATTCTCCACAGCCTGGAGTCTGGCGTTTTTGGGTCTAAGTTTCCACACAATTTCTCCCATTTCTTTCTTCGACTTAGCGCATATGCTCTTTTAATCTCTGCATTGACTTTATTTAATTGAATTCGTTGCTCTTCCGTCATTATCCCAGTACTGTTCCTGGTTGATTCCAGTGTATTCCTCTTTTCCAGCAGTGGCCTAAGCGTTAGTGAATTGTGCTCAAAAAATGTGACGTATCGTTTAACGAATCCTCTGGGAATGACCTTTTTGGCGCTCTTTATGATATTGTTTTTGAATGCCACCCATTTTTCCACAAGTTTATCATGTTTTTTCTCTCCTGTAAATAAGCTTTCGCTATACAGTCTATAAACATCCCAGTTTGCCTTGGAGAAATTCCAAAACCTCGCTCGATTAACATGGGATCTCTGTTTCCTATTTATCTCTAAAAGTATAGGTCTATGGTCACTGCCAATGTTATTTAAAACAGACCAATTACATAAGGGTTGAAGATCTGGGCTGATAATTGAAACGTCTAAAGCCTCAGAAGTATTATAACTATATGAGGAGTGTGTGGGGGATCCATCATTAAGAACGATAAAACCTCCATCTTCGACAAAGTTCACCAACTCATTTCCTCTTGCATTCTGCGTTGCACATCCCCACATGGGGTGCTTTGCATTTAGATCGCCCAAGATGATAATATTTTCGCCCGTAATATTGTTAAAATTAGCCTGTAGTTGCTTGTTATTCGGGGGGTGGTACACGTTGAAAATTTAATCAATTTATCTCTCCATACAAATGAAATGCCTTGAATTTCCGTGTCCGTATCTTCATCCGCCTGAATATCAATGGACCTAAATTTAATGTCTCTGATTACCAAGGCCAGACCGCCCCGATTTGCGTCGCCTCTGCCAGTCCTAAAGACACTGTAACCACTTACCTTAAGTGGAGTTGTTTTCCTTAACTTCGTTAATAACTCTACTCGTAGTAAGTGTATACTTTGTTCAGAAAACCATCCTATTTATAAATGTGGAATATTTAATGGCTGTAATCTTGAACAAAGTTGGAATGTCATAAAAACAATGAAATTGTGTAACAACTGTTTAAGATCTAATCATGATGTGTCAAAATGTATGCTAAGTGTTCGATGTAAAAACTGCTCACTCAAACATCACACTTTACTGCATGACTATTCGAAAAATTACAAACCTCTTGCACCTCCATCTCAAAATGTGCAAACTCTTGAGAAAGGTGAGCCTTCTTCTGCTACTTCTCTTTCCTATTCTGGAACTTCTGACTCTGGTAATATTCTGTTATGCACAACGATAGTCAAGGTAAAAGATTCTATGGGAAAGTGGCAAAACTGTCGAGTTCTTCTCGATAGTGCAAATCAAATGTCTCTCATTTCAGAGGAGTGTTGTACCAATTTAGAACTGTCCAGAAACTCTTCTTCGCATACAATTATTTGTACTGGAAATCAAATTGTAAGAAACTCTGATTCATTTGTGAAACTCGAATTTACCTTTCTTTTACATCCGGAAACTTACTTTGTTAATACTCTTATAATTAGATCTCTCACTACCAACTTAACTAATTTTCACATGTCTCATTATCATTGGAATCACATTCAAAATCTTCAGCTTGCAGATCCCGAATTCCAAATTTCCAAACCAATAAACATCATTCTAGGTGCAGATATTTCCTTCGAATTAATGCGAGGAAATCAAATCAAAGGGGCAAAAAATACCCCATATGCTACTGATACGAAATTGGGATGGGTTCGATGTTCTTTCTTCTCGTCATGAGCTTCCTCATTCACAAAATCAATTTGTGATCCATCATACCACAAGCAACCTTAACTTGAAAAATGATATTCAAAATTTCTAGGAGCTAGAATCTCTCCCACAAGAAAATTTACTTTCAAATGAAGAAGAAATATGCGAAGAATTATATAAATCAACTGTATCTAGGGATGATTCAGGGCGATATACAATTAAATTACCTATCAAACCCCATCACAAACTCGGCAATTCAAAATTATTGCAGTCAAATGTTTCTGTTCTTTGGAACACAGACTGCAGAAAAATCCAACTCTTCGCCAGCAATATACTTCTTTTCTTAGAGAATATGAAGAGCTAAATCATATGGAACTTGTTCCTAACAATCAGTCTTATCTACCAGAAAGTGAAGCATTTTATCTTCCTCATTATGGAGTAGTGAGGGAAGAAAGCATTTCAACCAAACTACGATTCGTATTTAATGGATCAGCTAAAAGTTCCAATTCTGTTTCTTTAAATGAAGCTTTGTACAATTGTCCCAAATTACAACCAGATGTCTTTAAAATTCTCCTTTACTTTAGAACTTTTACCATTGCTATTTCTGCGGACATTGAGAAAATGTACCGGCAAATCGCATCCACTCCGAAGGTGCAGATTTTGAAAGAATCATTTGTCGAACCGACACTATAATCAGGCTCTTTCTACTTATAGACTTCTAACTGAACTTATGGCACTTCGTGTGCCCCTTATCTTGCTATTCGCACCTTACATCAGTTAGCCTCTGATGAAATGTCAACTTCTCCCGAAGCTTGTAAAATCATTAGGGAACATTTCTACGTCGACGATCTTTTAACTGGAGCAAACTATGTTCCTCATGCCAAAGTCTTGGTTTCTGAAATTAATCGTGTGCTACAAAGTGGAGGATTCACTTAATAAAAGTGGGCATCTAATATCGTGGATGTTCTGGATAGCATTCCTGCAGAATGTAAATTACAAAAAAATGAAATAAGTATCTATGAAAGTTCTTCAGTTAAGATTCTTGGTGTTCATTGGAATTCTCACCAAGACGCATTGCAAATTAAAATAACTGACCCACAAGAAGTGCTCACTAAGCGTCAGCTGCTCTCTGTAATTGCCAGAATCTTCGACCCACTCGGTATCCTTTCTCCTACCACAATAGTTCTTAAAATATTAATGCAAGACTTATGGAAAAATCAGTTGTCTTGAGACGCTGGTATTCCTCATGAAATTCTTAAAACTTGGAAGACATTTCAATCTGAACTTTCTTTTCTAAAGGATATCAAACTTCCAAGATATTTAAAGAACGTGTATTCAGAATCTGTTATTGTGCAATTACATGGATTTTGTGATGCCTCTTAAAAAGCCTAGGCTGCAGTTATATATATTCCGTTATAACTGACACAGGTGAAATCATTGTAACTTTTGTTGCAGCTAAAACAAGAGTCTCACCGCTCAAGCAACTTACAATTCCCAGACTTGAACTTCTGCCTTGTTACTTGCTCAACTTTAACAATCAGTCATCAGTTCAATTTCAGTGCTAATTCATAGCACTTTTCTCTGGTCTGACTCTCAAATTGCTCTTTGTTGGAGTTCATATCCTCCTTCGAAGGGTAACCAATTCGTAACCCATCGAGTCAATCAAATTCATTCTCTAATACCCAATGGAAATTGGAATTATATCCCAGGAAAAATTAATCCGGCTGACTGTGCATCTAGGGGCTTAATGCCTGAAAATTTATGACAACAAGATTTGTGGTGGTCTGGTCCACAGTGGCTGCATGACAAACACCTGCCAAACTTCATTGCCAATGAAACTCCATCTCACGATAAAGATGAAACTTATACCAATGACTCTTTGTCGTTTGCTTCTCAAGTCAAGCCTATTGCTGAATTCATTACTAAATTTTCATCTTTTTCAAAACTAACTCGGATATTGGCCTTGTTGCTTCAGATTTGTTCATAACATTTGTTCTCCTTCAAACAAATGCTCAGGCCCTTTGATTTCAGCAGAATTGGTTTTTGCGTAAAATCTTATAATTCAGCTTCTACAAAAACAGGAACTAAGTGTCGAGATTCACATGTTACTTAAAAACAAACCACTCCCAAATAACAGTAAACTCTTAGCTCTAAACATCTTCCTTGACAAATCTGGTATTATTCGAGTTGGAAGACGACTATCTAAATATAGTACGCTTAACATCAATCAGAAGCATCCAATGCTCCTTCCTAAAGATCATCATCTGACTCGTTCCATCATTAAGGAGTACCATGTGAGGTATTTACATGCAGGTCCCCAACTTTTACTCTCCTTGTTAAGACAAAAGTTCTGGTTTTTACACGGCCTTTCAATTGTACGTCAGGAGTTTCATAAGTCCCTAATTTGTAGACGAGCAAATTCACAATCTTGCCAACAACTCATGAGTGAGTCATTGTCTTCAGTAAGAATAACTCCTGATAGGCCTTCTGAAAGAATTGGAGTTGACTTTTGGGGACCCATTCTCACTAAACCAAATGTCATCAGAAGTAAGGTGAAATTCAAATCTTACGTTGCCTTATTCATTTGCATGTGGTCCAAAGCAGTTCTCATCGAGCTTGTTCCTGATCTTCCGACAGCTGCCTTCCTTGCTGCTTTACGGCGGTTTTTATCCCGTAGAGGGTTACCATCTGACAGCTACTCCGACAATGGGACGAACTTCAAGGGAGCTGCTAATCACCTTCGACAGCTTTTCAACATTGCCAAAGGATCAGAAATCCAGCAGTTTTGCACTAGCAACTATTTCCAATGGCATTTCATCCCTCCATATTCCATAAACCATGGCGGTTTGTGGGAAGCATCAATAAAACTTGCAAAACACTATCTCATAAGAGTCTACAATCTTAAATTTCGAGGAAATGACCACTCTTCTCTGCCAAATCGAAGCCTACATAAATTCAAGACATCTGACTCCTTTGTCAAACGATCCTTCTGATATTTCTGCTCTCACTCCCGGCCACTTCCTCATCGGATCGTCTCTACTAGATTTGCCAGACTCTACAAATTCTCAACAGAAACTACCCCTCTCAGTTCGCTGGCAAACAATTCAAGATAAACGGAAGCACTTCTGGTCGAGATGGTAAAGAGAATACTTGCATAATCTACAGCATCGCCCAAAATGGGCTTCACCGAAAGAGACCTCCAGTTTGACGACTTAGTCGTCGCACAAGACCCTGTTAGCTCTCCACTCCACTGGATCCTTGGTCCAATCCTCAGGACTTTTCCAGGAGAAGATGCCCGAACTTGAGTGGTCGCACTCCGGACTCGTAATGGAGAAATTCCATTTCTAAGATATCCTTGATTCTCCCGGGGCGGAAGGATGTTCAGTTTCCACAAGAAAAAAAATCCCCAGAGGCCACCACCTCCTTGATACTCAGTTTGGACGGATAGCGGAAGTCTGCGCAGCCCCGTTTTCATACCCTTCTTGGAAATTCTTCAACCCTCTTACTGTAACACCCTCGCTTTTGCAGTTCGAACTCTCACTGTTATGACGCCCAAGCCAGACATTCCGACTGTTTTTGGTTCGCACTGAGCGGGCTTTTTATTCAATTATCTAAAAAAATCTATTCTAATCATGAATCGTACAAATATATCTTGTTAAATAATGCTAAATCATCGAAGTCAGTTTGCTATTTTATTAATGTAAAGAAATGGCAACGGTTAAAAGTTGTGAAAGCTTCTCCTGCGGATTTATTTGGCTTGCATCCCTGTTGGATTCCTAATATGTTCTTTTTTACAGTGAGTTTCGTTTTCCAATCTACAATCGGGTGAGTACAAATTTTAAATCAAGCAATATATTCTTTATACTATTCTACAGACATACACACAAATAACACACCATGAAAACACAGGATGTAGAAATCTAAAACACCTTAATAGAATGGGGCAAAAGTGATTAAAATGACATAGTAAAAAAACCCAAATAGAAAAATCTGCTAGAGTTAAAGTTTAAAAAAGTTTACGTGGAACCCAGACGATCACAGATAGCTTCGCTAATCTTAAAACAAGAGATCAGCTTGACAAAAACAAAATGTTTTCGAGCCACTGTGGCTTAGCATTCTCTGTGGGTCTCCAAAGGTGGGACTCATTTGTATAGCGACTCTCAAATACATAATGATCGGGATCACCAAGGGCCCCGCATTCACAATAGGGGGAAGATGGCATTTTAAATCTACTGAGTCAATTACCATTCAATATTTAAACATGTTCATTCTCTTTATGATTCATGTTGAGTTGTGAAGTTGTAGAAATGTACTAAGGCCACATGAAAGATTCGCGCCGAATGCTTACATACAACATTCCACAATATTCCTCCGTAATATTGGCCAGTTTCTGTGTGCAAAAAGCGACCGGAATCCTTCAGTGACAATGCTCGTTATTTTTCTTCTCCACCATATCTCAAGAAAAAAAAACATAAAAAACAAATCTGTATTTTTAAATTTCTTATCAGACCAAAACAACGAAGAAGACGTTTTAATGATTCAAAAGTTAATTTGTACGCCTCTTTTTAGGTAGGGAAGAGTAGGATAAAATCGGGTACCCTTGATTCTGGCAATATTAGCTCGCCTTTCTAGCGGACAGATACTGAATTACACTCTGACCTTCCGTTATACGCGTGCGGAACATATTATGTCTCTAGTTTTTCTTTCTTTTTTATACCAATATTTTTTCCGAGAAAAAATATATCAGTTAAAAATTAAATAATAAACACCTGAGAAATTCAAAAAAATGGAATAAATAAGATTAGGAGACTTTTTAAAATATTTTCATAAAGATTACTAATAAGTAATGAAAAATCACAGCATTTTAAATATACTTCATTTAAATGCTCATCACAGGCCCAATTATAGCATTTTTGACAGCATTTTTTATTAGTTTCGTACCTGCTTCTCCCATAATATTTCTATATCTTTATTATACAATAACTTTGTTGTTTTTTGGTCCTGTGCCGTTGATTATAAAAATAATGTTTTCTTCTTTTGTTTCCACTGGAAGGTGGGCATTGGGCGGCACTGCATAAAAGCTGTATTATAATAAGTATGCAACAGAGATTTTCCATGGCATCAATTCTTTTTATATCCTTATCCATATTTTTGCGTTTAAAAATTAAAAGGGATTAATTAAAGAGGTGTTTTGAATATTGTAAATATATCACCTACAGTTCTTATTTTTTACGCATGCGATCTTGGAACGTTTGAAACAGATAACGCAATGATAATCCGCGATTCCTGAAAATATTCCTTTTTGATGAAAAATTCAGACGTATACACTTTTAGCACAAATAGCAATGAGAAACTAAAATTACGCAAATTTTGGCAAAATAACATTTTTCTTAATCACTTATGGTGCAAAGTTTTTTTCCATTTTAATACGATGCACTTTTGCACAAAACTTTTATTGATATTTTAATGCCGATGAATTACTTTGTTTCCTGTAGCCGAGAGAACACAGGTTGAAGATTAAATGTTTTTTTGTAGAAGGAATGATTGTGAAGCTAACACCACATCATTTCGTAATTTTGAAAGATCGGAAAATAGACTCTAGAGATTCTCGGGGTCCGCACACTGCAGGGTCTTGCAATCCTGGCGTCTTATATAACATCATGGTTTCGGTTAAATATAGAAATGCAATTCCAAAGAAGACAGTAGTCGTTGACGAAAGTTGTGAGGAAAGGACAGTTCTGGGACACCGGGTGGCGGGTGGACCACTTCCCTCCCCCTCCCGACTTTCCTCCCCACCCGACTTCCAGCCGAGTCGAGTTAAGGAATTTGCTTGAATTTTAATTCCTCTTAGATTAGATAAGAAGGATGAAAAGGAATTCATTTAAATTTTCGGACTTTGAAAATTTTTGAAGAACTTTAAATTTTCTCGGCTTATTTCTTTTACAAAAGTTTGATTTTAGTGGCTTAGATTTTTTTTTCACAACGTCCTTTCACAGATTTACATCAATTCAATCATAACTTATCATGCGTGCATTAAAAAAATATTTAAATATAAAATAAACATAATAATTTGATACTTACAATCTTAATTTCATTTTTTTTTGTTTTTAGAGACTGAATTTTCTCAGCTTTTGAACAGAATTTCATCAATTAGAGTTAAACTTTCAATCTTATTCTGTTTTTTGGCATGCTCATTTTTCTTTTTTCGTTATAGAATAACGTTTTTCATTTGTTTTCAGGAAAATTTCAAAACTTGCGCATTTTCTGTTTTTAAATAGTAAAAAGTTTACTTAGTCGCTAATTCTCATAAAATCTGTTTCTTAATTAAATCAGTTTTATAAGAATAATTCTTCGAATGACCCAAATTGAATTTATTTTTCTTTCATCATTCAACTTTCCTCTTTGCTTCAAGCTTATTTTTCCACTAACAAACACAATTTTAGAATATTCTAACAATAAAATACAACAACACTAAAAATCATTTAGTTTGAATAAGTTAACTTAAAGTTTAAATGGAGAAATTTGAATCTTGAGCGAGAAAGAATTATGATAAGGAATTTATTTTTCCGATAAAATTAATGAAATAGAATAAATAGTTTGTGAAATTATATAAGATTAAAAGAAATAAGGAATTAAGAAGAAAGTCAAAATAAGTTCGTAAAAGCAGAAATCACTCGAAATTTTTTTAAGTATCGAAAGAAAGAGACGTTTAATCAGTTAATAGGCGAAAATTTTAGATTAGTGGAATGTTTTATATAGTTTTAGAGTTAAGTATGATGAATGATCCCTAAATTTTTTAAGATAAAATGATTTGTCAATGCATTTGTGACGTTTAATGTAACCATTTTAGCGTCATTCGAAGTAAATTGCAATGTCTTTATAGATACGTTATATGTTCAACAGAAAAGAAGTGATCTTTAATGGTTAATATTAATGAAGCTATTTCGTCGATGTTCCATTTAACTTTAAGAGAGTTTAACGTTTTGATATTCCTGAATCAGTTAAAAACGAAACTTTAAGTTAACTTATTCAAACTAAGTGATTTTTAGTGCTCTTGTATGTTATTGTTAGAATATTCTAAAATTGTGTTTGTTACTGGAAAAATAAGCTTGAAGCAAGGAGGAAAGTTGAATGATGAAAGAAAAATAAATCCAAGTTGGATCATT
>BGPR01035844.1:0-15768 GCA_013235015.1 Araneus ventricosus | reverse complement strand
GCAGATTATACTGATGCACACAACCCAAAAACATTTTGAAATCAAACAATGATAAAACAGTTTGTATATATGCATATATGTATATTTTCAGCTTGCTCTTTACCAACTTAGTAAATGTAAAACAACTACCTCTTCCATAAAAGCCTTTATGAAATACTGTTTCAAGAGTTAAATAACAGTCTTTAAAGTGATGTAGCTTGTATATACTGAAAATATTTTTCCGCATTATATTCGATGTTCACGTATAAAATTTCGTGTCACTATAAAAGATCTTGAATCAGTGGAAGCAACATATTTCAAGGTTTTGCATGATCACTTGAAGTCAATTCTAGCATGGAAAACCAAGTTTTCCCTGATTCGCTATTGACTTTGAAACTCTTTCTTGCACATATAATTTGCGGCACAAGCTTTCAAAAGTGTCACCTCTCATTCTTAAACAACAGAAATTGTAAAGATGAAAAAACACAAACGCAAGCTTCGTAGTGATCCACAGGTGATTCAAGAAAATTTATCAGGAATACTGTTGAGATATAGGGTTCTTTCACCCCCTACGCCACCATATAACGGAAAATTCCATTTTAGGAAGCAATCACTACAATTGACTTTGTGAATGGCACACTATATCTCAGTTATGTCGCAAACATATTTTGAAAACGAACACTTACGGATTAGAAAAACTTCAATTCCAAACGTGAACAAATTTAGCTTCAGTTCAGACTCTATTCAATACGCATCATTGAAAACCAAATGATTTATAATCCTGCGGTATATCATGGACAAATTTTGCTGAAGATTTTTACCATTTCTTTTTGGGACCATCGGAATAACTGCAGGGACAAGCACCAAGAGGCCTAACGGTCTTCGGGCCCCTCAGCTGCACTCACTCTTCTTGCAAGTACAGACAAGTCAAATTCAAAAATCACACAAAGGAATCTCTCCCAGTCAAGCGACGCTTAAACCATTTCACTCACAAAAACATACGCCGTTCAAAATGGCGAGCAAATAGTTCCGTTAAATAAAGTAATTTAAAATTTAATAAACCCTAAAACATTAAAGTAAATGACATAAAAAGTTAAAGCAATTAATATTTAAGTTGATTACTAGAAAAATAAGATAAATTAAGATAGTTAATAAAACTGTAAAAAATTACCGTTGAAATTTAAAAGTTGCCAAAGATGCCTCAAGATAATAAAAAACTTTGGTGGCGAAAATTAAAATTATTTACTGGTAAAGCCGAAAAATGATGTAGTTGCATTTTTTGCAATCTAATAGTTGCATTCTACTTTTTCCGGAAACAGTGGGCCTATTCTTCATGGATGAACGTCGAGGAGGCGTGGTTCAGTTTGTTTCGCAATCAGACATTTCACAGCTGGTGTTGGTGACCGGTTTAACATCTGCTAGCAAGTATCCATTCCTTATTTTTAGAATATTTTCGATAAAAGTAAATATTTTTTACAACATTCTGTTTTATTTTGAAATTTTTCTTTGGCGTGAATTAATGATTCACGAAAGGCTGGAAGGGAAGTAAATAAATACTTTAAAATTTTTGGAAACGAAAGAGGACCTTCAAGATCAATTTGTTGCGCATTAATTCTTTTTTTTTTGCTAAATTCATCCGAAATGGAGAATTTAAGATACGATGCTAATTTAAAATAGTCAAGATGCATATTGCTATTTTTACATTGACTTCTTCAACTAAAATTAACATAAATTTCAAATTTTTTACTAAGAGGAAGAAGAAATAATTAAATTTTGTTTCCTTTCGTACTTATTATAAAAATGATTATTATCTTACTAAGCTTTGGAATTGTTTTTGTGTAATAATTTTGTTCATTACGATTAGTTTTGGATAAATTGTACCTCGAAATAGGCGCAGCCTATTACGTATATGTCGCAATTCCGCTTCTACTCTTAAATGACCAATGGCCATGTGTAAGTGAAGGTTTAATGATAATTTTCTGGAGAAGTATCAAAATTCTTGCACTGACCAGTTCATTCCGAAAGGCAGAAGCTCCACATTTCTTGATTTTAGGATGAATATGTCAACTGCTGCTGGTTGGCCGTTAAATGAATAACTCATGATTTACACAAAGAGCGGACTATATTAAAGTTAAATGTCTTTATTTGAGCTAGCGAGAGCTCACACACACAAAGGAAGGATTACACAACAACAACACAAAGAGATACAAGCGTCCATCCGGGGATTTTACCCCCGGGAGTTGTAGATTGAACACGGAGGGGTTGCTAGGGGCGGACAATTTCGCCCTTGGCAATGTTTGCAAATATCAAGCAATTATACACGCACACTACTAAACATTCTCCCCCGGTTGAAATATAAAATTTCAAGGTAAAATTCAATATTAACATCGATACACAAAATACAAGTAATACACAAACAAATATTAGAATAAGAAACAATAAAAATAAAAATTATTCATTACTATTCATTTGTAAAACACAAATTTTAGAAATTCCTCGCCGATATAATCCTGATTGTGTTTGAACATTAGCTACACGAATTTTTCCATCTAAGCCAGGAATAACATCTTTAACTCTACCTATAACCCATTTACAAGGAGGAAGATTATCTTCCTTTAGTAGAACAAGAGATACAATTTTTTAAAATCATTTTTCTCAAATTGCCATTTTGAGCGTTGTTGAAGGTGGTTTAAATAATCACGATGCCACTGTTTCCAAATAAATTGAACCACCTTTGTTGTTCTTTGCCACCTAGATAGACGATTAAAAGGTGTGTCTAGGATCTCTGGTTTTACTACTGACGTTATGGGTCGTCGTATGAGAAAATGTCCTGCAGTTAATACACTTAAATCAGTAGGATCACAAGATAGGGGTGTTAATGGTCTGAAATTTAAAATTCCTTCTATTTGAGATATAATGGTAAGAATTTCCTCAATTGAAACTTTAGTATTTTTCTTTACTCTTCTAAAATGATATTTGAATGATTTAACTCCAGCTTCATATAATCCACCAAAGTTAGGGGAACGAGGGGTGAAAATTTCCATTTTATTTCCCCAGAAGCTAGATATGCTGATACATTTTCATCTGGTTTCTTAAGCATGTCACTCAAGCGTTTCAGCTCTGACTGTGCACCCACAAAATTTGTTGCATTATCTGAATAGACAATGGAACTTTTTCCACGGCGGGCAAAATACCTCTTGAGACAAGCAATAAAGGCTTCATTGGTTAGATCTGTCACTAATTCAAAATGCACAGCCTTTGTGACAAAGCATACAAATATTGCTACATACATTTTGCGACCAGTTATTCTTCTTTGAGCTACAGGTTTGACTAAAAGGGGACCTATAAAATCAACACCACAGACATTAAAGGGAAAGGTAGGAGTAATTCTCTCTGCTGGGAGATTACCCATAATTTGATTAGCTACTACAGGTTTATTTATAAAACAAGTAATGCAATCGTTCACAATTTTTCTAGATAAATTATGACAATGAATTGGCCAACACGCTGTCGAGATCCTGCACATAATAAACCCTGAGGACCTACATGTAAGTTTTTAAGATGGAAATGAACAAAGATAAGTTTTGTTAATCTTAAGATTTAGGTAAGATAATAGGGTGCTTTTGATTATCAGTTAAGTTGGAGTATTCCAAGCTCCCTCCTACTCTAAGAATTCCATTAGAATCTACGAAGGGATTTAAATTTCTTAAATTACTACCCTTTGATATAGAATTTCCTTTTCTTAAGGCAGAAATTTCCTTTGAAAATTCTCTTACCTGAACTTCTTTTATCAAGTATTCAGAAGCTACCTTTAATTCATCACCTGTTAGACGTCCTGACCTCAGTGAATGAGGATTCCTGCTATTGAAAATAAACCTAAAAATAAAACTCATAACACGAATTAGTTTCAGATAACTGTTAGTGACACTAAGTAAACAATCAATAAAGAGTTCCTTCTCCTTTGCATTTAAAGTTAAAAATATGGGTTTGGAAGTCTTAAGTTCACTTAAATAAACATCATCATTAGAATTTGGAGTACTCATAGGCACAGGAAATTCTGCTGGCAGGAAGCTTGGACCAGTCCACCAAAGTTCATTGTTACAGAGTTTTTCAGGGGCTAGTCCTCTCGATAGTATGTCAGCAGGATTGTTTCCGGAACTGACATGAAACCACTGCTCTTTCTTGGTCAGTTCTTGTATCACTGCAATCCTGTTTGCAACGAAAGTTTTAAGTTCCCATGGCTCATGTTGGATCCACGCAAGCACGATAGTTGAGTCTGACCACAAATAAATATCATTGATTTCCAATTTGATGGCACATAACACGCGTTTCATTAATTTCGCTAATAAAAGCGCAGCACACAGTTCAAGCTTTGGCACTGAAATGGACTTGAGAGGAGCCACACGGGATTTGCTGCACAAAAGACGCACACAGTTTCGTTCACCAGCTGAAGATTTAAGATACACTACTGCTCCATAGGCTCTCTCTGATGCATCTGCGAATCCATGGACTTCTAAGTTTTCGGGAAATTCACATAGCACATGTCTTGGAATACACAGTTGATTTATTGAATGCAAGGAGTTCAGAAATCTTTCCCACTCCTCGGCTTCTCGTTCAGGCAGAGAATCATTCCAGTCTATCTTTAGTTTCCAAAGTCTCTGTAAAAAGATCTTGGCGACAGTAATTACTGGTCCTAGAAGACCGAGCGGATCAAATATCCTTGCGATGTTCGATAACACAGCTCGCTTCGTATTTTGTGGACTAGGGAGGACTTTGAAGGAAAAGCAATCTGTGAGATGGCCCCACAGTATTCCTAAAGCCTTGGTTTCACTGGAACGCGAAAAGGAATATTCTTTCTCCTCTGAGATATTATTTCGTAGATTTGATGCGTTTGTTCTCCATTTGTGTAGTTCCATGCCTGCTCTAGCAAGCAAACGAATCAACTGTATCTGAAGCTCTCTCACTTCTTCTAAACTGTCACCTCCTGTCAGCGCGTCGTCCTTATAAAAATCTGAGTCCAGCACAGCCGCAGCCAGGGGAAAACACTACCCTTCATCTTTCACTAGTTGATGAAGCACTCTAGTGGCCAAGTACGGTGCACTAGTAGTACCGTACGTTACCGTATTTAATTTGTAAGTTTTAACGGTATCATTTTCACCGTTTTTCCACACAATTCGTTGCAAGTATCTCTGTTGAGGATCAACCAGAATCATTCTGTACATTTTAGGGATGTCAGCAGAAAAACGAACTTATGCTTGCGAAATCGAAGCATAATAGAAAATAGATCCTCTTGGGTAAGGCCTCCGTTCATTTGTATGTCATTTAGTGATAGGCCATTAGAGCTTAATGCTGAGGCATTCAATACCACTCGTAGCTTAGTAGACGTCTTATCAGGTTTGAAAACCCCATGATGAGGTAAATAATAAGACGTACTTGGTTCGTTGTTATCAGTAACTAACTCCATATGACCTAGAGCTTCATACTCCTGCATAAAATCTCTATACAAAGATAAGAGTTCTGGATTTTTTGAAAGGCGTGTCTGCAGTGAATTTAAACTACCCAAAGCCGATGTTTTGGATTCACCTAAACACTCAGGATCTTTCTTTAGTGGTAATTGGACTATATACCGACCCTCTGAGTTTCTCGAATAAGTTTTAAGGAAATGTTTTTCACATTTCTCTTCCTCAACACTCTTAATTGGTTTTTCAATTTTCTCCAACTCCCAAAACTTTGTCATATCCTTATGTAAGTCTTCTAAGTTAGCAATTAACTTACATTGAATGACTCTACTGCTTTGGTTTCCGGTCACATTGAGACGACCACTAGCCAGGAAACCAAAGACAGAATTTTGAAGAATTAATTGAGAATTGGGAACACGACACTGTCCAGGTCTTAGGAACTCACAAAAATATTCGTTACCTAACAGAAGGTCAATTTTTCCGGGTTTATGAAAGTGGCGATCTGCCAAGATAATGTTAAGTGGTGGATTAAGGACTGAAATGTCCAAACACTTCGAAGGAGTTTCTCCAGTTATTTTAGGCACCACAAGAAAGTCTATTTTCCTATTGTAGTCTCCCGTAAGATTGGAAATGTCTGTTTTTAATTGCGTTTTTAGTCTTACGGAAGTATCATTTAAACAAGAAATTACTGCATCTGTTTTTTGCCTTTCAACTCCCAATAGTCCAACTAAATTTTCTGAGATAAGATTACAGCAAGCGCCCGAGTCAAGAATTGCCTTCACTGGCAAACTTTCCCCTTCGCTATTTGAAATGAGCAAGGTGGCCGTACTAAGGAGAATACATTTCTCTGAATCGTTGTAACTCGATCTCTCCCCCAGAAGCAATGGGGATCCGAAAGAGGGGTCATTGTTCGTAAACATCTGAAAGGTGTTCGCCGCTGGGTTCAGGGAGCTGTAGTTTGACACTTGTTGACTAGGCTCTAAATTAATTTCATTCCTGACATTTACTGAAATAGTTCCGAAGCTGGTCGCGTTTCTCCCTTGATCGAAATGAATCAGGGTGTTATGGCGTTTAAAACACTTCTTACAATTTCCTTTTGAATTGCAAATTATCGCATTATGACCCTTAAAACAGTTGAAACAAAGACTTTTCTGCTTAAGAAATCGAATTTTATCATTTACTGATAGTTTTAAAAATTCTTCACATTTATAAATAGCATGATTATCATTATTGCAAAATGCTTATTTTGGTTTTGAATTTTTCACATTAGAAATCACCAGACTTGTATTTTTTGAATATACGTTGCGCTTTAAATTAGTAGAAGTTCTAGAGGATTGAGATGTGCGCGCATAGTTCTTTAAAAAATGGAGCAACTCTTTTAAACTTGGAATTTCTTTACTTTTGTTACATTCTCGTTCGAACCATAATTTAGATGATGCATCTAATTTTTGAAGAAGCATGTGAACAAACATTACCTCCGCAAATTGTTCCACCTCATAACCCAAGGTCTGCAAGGACCTGACGCACTCGTAAGTGGCATCTATAAGATTTAAGACAGACGACGCGGAGTCACTCTGTAAGGCAAGGTAATAAATCTTTTTAAATGCGCGAACACTTGATCTCTTTTGTTAGAGAAGCGATCTTCTAATAATGTCCATGCCGTTAAATAGTTCTCATCTGAGAGGGTAATAGATTGAATCACTCTCGACGCGTCACCTGTTAGCAGACCTTTTAAATATTGCAGTTTCATGGATCCGGTTAAATTTTCATTATTATGCACACTGGCTTTAAAAGGTTCGCTAAATGATAACCAGTCCTGGATGTTTCCGTTAAAGGAAGGGAGTGACAGCTTGGAAGGCTTCACATTTTCACCATTTGAATGCTGTGACATAGTATCACTGGCTTAATTAATTGCGAATTTATAGACAGCCAAATTTCATCTATGTCCTCTTGAATTGATAATTGTTCCTCAATACATTTGTCTGTCTCTTCATCCTCACAGTTAGATAAAATGTTATCAAAGATTTTTCTTAAATCTTCCGAAAATTGTTCACATTTTTTGCTATATAGTTGAATTTCAGCATCGTTTAATTTATCTTTGACTTTATCCTTAATTTTAGTGACGTTACCTTTCAAGGATTTTTTCTTGTTTAAAACACTTTTTGACATTTTAATGAAAAAGTTTCTTGTACTCACTCAGTTATAAAAGGATCGCCACACAAGAGACAACGTAGTTCACTGGGCACATCAACACAAGACGAATACGAAAGAGCATAAGAGTTCTTCACACACAATTAGGTTCACATATATCCATAGATCCGAGCCATTCTTCGGCTCACAAGGACCAAAAATGTTTGGGCGTTAAATGGATAACTCATGATTTACACAAAGAGCGGACTGTATTAAAGTTCAATGTCTTTATTTGAGCTAGCGAGAGCTCACACACACAAAGGAAGGATTACACAACAACACAAAGAGATACAACCGTCCATCCGGGGATTTTACCCCCGGGGGTTGTAGATTGAACACGGAGAGGTTGCTAAGGGCGGACAATTTCGCCCTTGGCAATGTTTACAAATATCAAGCAAATATACATGCACACTACTAAACAGCTGCTATTAAGCTTTTCAAAAGATCCTGTTTTATTTCTTCTTTTTCATTAACAAAGAGAAAGGATCTTCACAAGTAATAAAACAGCTTATTTATAGACGAAATGAAATTAATTTTTTCGACGATCAAGAATTCACCTAAAATGATAGAGCTATGGAATAATGCCGATTTGTTTCTAAATCTTAATGTTATTTGACTAGAACTTTAATATAAGCTGCCCAATATATATGTTTACCAAATTATGAAAGAAAAATTATACTTTTTCAGGGAGTCGACCAGAAAACGATAAGAATTTCGGGTCATCCCGTTTCACAGATAACTGATAATGAGCTGAAACTTCCATCAATGGTTTTGTTTGATGTGCAAACTATATACATGCATTTTCAAAAAATAGCAGGAATAATTGGGAAGATATAAAGGATTCTTTAAAAAAAACCAAATCTCTTTCCTCATATCATTTTCATAAAACATGCAGAGTTTTCAACAAAATTGAACGAAACTTACAGAATACTTGACAATATGGAAAAGAAGCGTTATATTAAAATTTAAACTATATTCTTCCAATATCACAAGAAATGTAAGAATTTGTAGTAAATAATTGTTTACTGCGCATATGCGAAACGTAATGTAATTTTCTTTTCATAATCTGGAAGCCATATATATAGGGAGGTTATATAACAATTCTAGTCAAATACCATTAATGTTTAGAAACATATCGTCATTGCAGCGAGCTTCCTGTTTCTCTTCAAGAGAAGCTAAATGGTATGGAGTTTACTGCAAATTTCCTGTTTTTCAAACTGGAATCTTAAACAGAAATATTTTTTATGAAAGTTGAATATCCTGAATACTCATGTATACTTATAAATCAAATACATAATTTAAATTGCATTTCGATAATAACAATTAGAACATTCAAATTTTAAAACTACTGGCGTGAATTATATTTTGCTTTTAAGAATTCCACATTTTATGTGTCTTCCATATCCAGATAACAGTACGAACGAATAGCTGATGTATTCAATTCAAAAACATTTTTTGTAAAAACTTTTCAACCTTGTACAATTTTCACCCTTTAAGACCGAACCCACACGATCGTGAGGTTAGACACTAGCTAGCATTTCTGCTTCCTAGAGAGTTGTATTTACTAAATCCCGGAAAGGAACGACTGTTCTAGTTTCCAGAATATCAATAGTATCTAGTTTTCTCAAAAGACGGCAGAGACAGTCCATATTTCAATTATAATGGCGTTAAATCTGTTTGCAAAAAATTTGCGTTAAACATTAGAATTATTTATCTGTCGCAATTAGCTAATTATTAATACATATTTAATTACTTAGATATCAATTTTTAATTTAATGTTGAAATAAATAAAAAATAGGAAAATATGTTAGTTAAGAGTTAATATAATTACTCTTTAGGCGTAAAATTTGTTTATCCGCACGATCGTGTGGTTTCGGCTTTATTTGAGTTCACTGTCCGAAAATCGACTTTCTTTCTGTAGTATATTCTCGCGTGATCCGATGCACAGCTCGGTGTTTTCTTTCGACTGTATCACTAAGTAACGGCTTTAAGACTTGAAATGGGTACTATATTAAAAAGAAAAAAATTTAACTTAAAAAATACATGGTTCATTTCTTTTCACCGAAAAATGAAATATTTTACATATAAACAATTTTTCTGCTTTTAGCTTTTTATGAAGAGAGTTTCAGGAAATATGTCCCACCGACTCCAACAGTCTTTAGTATTCCTCGAGAAACTTCCGGAAATCGCATTGTCGTTTTAACCGTATCAGCACTCAAATGTGACAAGCTCTTTCAATGTATTTTGAAGGATCTCTTTGAAAGCTTCGTAACATAGGAGACTACTCACAGAAAGTTCCACACCAGGATTTCCCTCTATCATTGAAATCCCATCTTGCTCCTTAGTTTACTATTGAGGAAGCAAGAAGAATTTGTTGTCAGTACATGTATCCGTAATTATTCAGTTCCGACGAAGAAACTATGTACAAAAGCCGTCAAAATTGACGCTATGATCAGCGCTCACGTATGTACATCTGTCCTAATGATCGTGGGAAATGATGGGTGGTCCTTCCTTGAAAATATTCAGTATAGGAAAGGAATTTTCACACAATAAACATTGTCGGAGGAAATACAGGGAGATTCTCTAAAGAAGCAGGGGATTGAAAGGGCCATCCGACATTTCGTGAAGGCTATTGTGCAAGAAAGAATGGAAAGAGAACAACCAGTTATTGCATGATCCGTGAAGTTTCATTTGCCTTCTAAAAATACCGGAGTATCCCTTATTTCAGAAGAAAGCACTTCTAAAACTCGGTGTGAGAAATGTGAGGTATATTTATGGTTATCAAAAACTAAGATTTGTATCAAAAACTTTCATTTAAAAAAATTAGTTATTAAAATTGTAATTTCCTTATTGACAAATATCTTTTTTCTTATAAATTATAAATTGTTTATTATGATGCTTAAATATTTGTTTATTTGAGTAATTAATATTGAATGAAAACTAAACCATGTAAAAATAAATTAGTGAAGCTTACATAGATAATACCTAACTCTTATGATCGTACAGGTTCACGTTGAGAAAGAAAAAGCCTAACCTGCACGATTGTACGGGTTCACGTTGACACAGAAAAAGCACGACGCACGATTGTACGGGTTTGCTCCTGCGTTTGAGGCACATGCTAAATTTTTAAAATCATTTTTTTACAGTAGCAGTAGGATCCAAGGCTACCTATGAACTGAAAAAATTAAATTTAAGGATGAAAATATGTCTTGTCTCAAAGGTTTAAATATCGTGTCACATTTCTATTCATATCGTTATTCGTCAAACTTCTATTTCTTTACAAAATAACGGACAAATTATATTTACATGCAAAATAAAGTAAAAATAATATAAGATCCAACCAACAACTTTTCTCTTTTAGTTATGAGAGCAAGACGCACATAATAGATTTGACGCACACAAAGTTTAAAAAAGGTGCATTTCGTCGTTGCGGGCGAAGTCTAGCGGAGAATAACTACAAGACACTTAGAAACACGGTTTACTTTATTCAACAGTGGAGCATCGGAAATACAGTCTTGCTCAAACTTGCAAGTTGGTCTGTCTTCCACTGTATTTGTATTTACCATCCCGAATATAAAAATCTAGGCTTTAAATAAAAATGACCTTCCATAGAAAAATATCTTCTAAAATTTTCAAAAGTTTATAAAAAAGAAATTTGTATTAAAATAGTGGTTGAATTTTTCTATACACATTTATGTAAAATCAGATGTTTAGTTTTATCTACGTCCTTAAATGTATAAGCTATTTCTGGAAAATGATAATAAATGTGAATGATTCTGAGGCATGCCTGTTCAAACAATTCTTATTAATTTATTTCGTAAGAAAATTGTCAATCTTTCAAATCAGCAACATACCGGCGTTAACTGTAGAATAATTGCATTCTTAAATTCATGAGATACAAAATGATGTTGCAACAAGCATAACCTCTCTCAGCGTATCTGTCAGTAATTCCTGTAATGGTGGTGGTTGATACGCATTCATTCTGGATTTTCCAAACGTGGCTTTTTGAAGGCATTTATTGTTCGAGTGACGTGACAGGTTCAGAAATCGCGAAGTAACAAATGAGCGTCCTAAGCATTCCATTTTTAGCATAAATGTGTGTAAAGTGCTTTTACATATAAAATAGCTGACGATGTATAGATTATGTATAGCTTCGTAATTTATTTTATTCCCGAATGTTTCAACGTTTTCGAGATAAGTATGTCAACTTCGAATTTTACCACTAGATAACACTGTAAGTCCCTTTAAAAACTCTCATAATAAATATATTTCATATTTTCATACGAACTTTCTTCTATGGCCATGACAATTTCACTTACAGTGGTTCTCTAGAATGCAGAACTGTGTTGACTATCTTCTACAGAGGCTGAATTTGTTTCTGCTGCTTTAACTTCTGCAGAACTTGTATCAAGATTAGCTGCGAAATAAGATAAGAAAAAAATGATTGTAGGGAAAGTAAACTTAGATATTCAAACAGCAATCAAATTGAGCAATAATTATGAAAATAGTAAGCTTTCTACGCATATAGACGTTACATTACATTATATTAAAGGTTTAGTCGAAAAAGGTATTATTGTAATACAGTGTACTTCCACTCATGATAATGCAGCTGATATTTTGACGAAACCCTTAATATTAGCTGCTTTAACTGTCTTGAAAAATCTTTTGAATCCTGCAGTTGATTAATGATTTTCTGTATTTAATATTACCAGTAGTTGATTTCCCATCGGGAGAGGGCAAATCTAGTTTACGTATCAGAAGCAATAATGGTGGTGTGGCTCTTAGGGCCCACCTCCGATGACATGTACCCCGGTAAAACGGGGGGATGTTGCATGAGCCACTTGTAATGGGGGCTATTATGCAGAAACCACAGTGCCTGACTATCTGTCGCGGCGGCTGGTCATTCAACGTAAACCCGGACGACAAGGCAGGGCGGGGTGATCCTTTGTGCTTACCCTTACTAGTAGTTGATTGCATTTGTACATGTATAAAGTGTTTTTATGAGGTATTTCTATATTTTTATTTCTGTGTTATTCATGAGAATTAGTGTGTATATATATATATATAACTGTGTCCTTTTATTTTAAAATTGCATCATATTTTAAAGTTTATTCTCTTGCTAAAATAAGTTAATATAATAAGTTTAAAAATTAATTTACAGTTTAATTTAATAATGATATTATAGTATAGTATATATAACCTAATTTAGTTATAATATTTTCAATATAATGAGGAACTGTATTTCGGATATAGCTCTTGGCATTATTGTTATGACATTGAATTTGTAAGAAATTAGTTACTTTCTCGTTCTTTTCCTGAAATATTTTGGAGATTTACTCCTATACTTCGCTTTTTTCCAACAATTGGCTTTCACAAAAGGTTAGGGTGCCTATAAAATTTTAATGCGACATAATCGGTTCCTAAGAGCGATTGGCATTTGTGTTGGAATTCAATTTTGGTTGTCTTTTCATAGTAATAGTTTATAATCTAATTATCTTGTATTTTCATTGTATGATTCTTAATTAGGTAACATTATATTTATATTTAATTTTAATTATTGGTTTATAGGTATATATACAAAATGTTATTTGAGTTTTAATTGCTTGTCAAATTTTAACTATATATATAGGAGAGAGAGCACACATCTTGAATAAAGAAAGCAAGTCGGTTGATCAATCATACTTTATTTCAGTTTCTACTTATCAATTTTAATGAGGATAATGCAGATTATTTGAACTTAATAGTTATAATAATATCTTTTAAAAGTAAATTCCACTCCATGGCCAGGAATGAAATTTACGCGCAAAAGGCAGTGTTTTGACGGAAAGGAATTACAGGATGATGAAAGGGACGTTACAACTAGCGCGTGGATTTTATGCGGAGAAGGAGAAATTCCTACACTGGAGCCGCTTGAATCGGACTTTTCCAACTACAGTAGTATTTTTATACTAGATTTTAAGTAAGTAATTAATTAAAAGCTAAGAGCGCTTATAAAATTAGGAAAATGTTATCACACACACACGTTATTTTATACACTTTAATGTGATATACTGTTATGTTTTTAGAAAATGTTATAATTTAATGACAAAATTCAAAGAGTATCTGAACGTTTTTTATTATCACCTAGCAAAGTTTGAACTGTCTTCAGTAAGCATGCTTTCCTTTGTATATTATCGTTACGATTTTCTCTCGAAAACTTTCGTGAAAGAGATCGCATTTACTTTCTTGTCTATCGGACGGCGACAGAAAGGAGTTTCTTACCGAACGACCTCTCTGTCACTTTAGCTTCTCAGGCATTTAGTGCAATGTAAAGGCGTGTTTAAAGTTCATAAGCGATCGTGCAGGCTAGGTTGAAGGTCACTTCCCTATTGGCTTGTTGAGTTCATGGTCATGTCATAATCTTTCTCGATTACACTGATCACATAAGTCATTGAAACGACTGAACATTGTTAAATTTGTATAGTTATGTGTTACAATTATTCTCTCGAAAACTGTCAGAAAAGTGATCGCATTCGCTTTGTTGCTACTGTCGTCGACAAAAAGTTCGTACTGAAATGACCTTCCTGTCTCTTTACTTTAGCTTCTCAGCAGACATTTAGTGCAATGTAAATACGCGTGTTTAAAGTTCGCAAGTTATACGTGCTTGGGATAGGTTGAAGGTCGCTTCCTTATTGGTTTGTTGAGTTCATGGTCATGTCATATCTTTTCTCTCTTACACTGATCACATAGCTTATTGAAGCGGCCGATGATTGTTAACTTCCTAGCGGAACTTTGATGCGATGTACAAAATGCGTGTTTAAAGAGAGGAAGTGATTCATGTTTTATCCCGCCACCTCCGTTAAAACTCATTCGTTGAAATGTTGAGTTCATGATCATTGCGTCATTTGCAAACGGATGCTTTCGATCGGGAGTGGAAGATTGCATTTACATGCAGGTAAAAAGAAACATAAACCTTTTATGAATGATTGCCAATGCTAGATTATCAAATAGACAAATTGAACAAGTTCTAGGGGCCCCGAGGCTTTAATAATTTTTGTCTGATATTTTCTAGGTAATTTACTTCTGTGCTTTCATTTAATATACAAGGGCCTTGTACTCGAGCTTAATCAAATTATAATCAACATCATTTAAACTTCAGAACATTATTTTTATGATATTTTTTATTTTATTTTTTGCAAACCCTATTTTGACTGCCGACCTGTTGCTTTGAAAAAACTTTTATTTATTTATTTTTTGATATTTTAATTAAAATTACAATTGAATTAAATTTTTTTATACTAGATGCTAAACCGAACTCTCACTAAGGTGAACCGTAAAAATGTTTTGACATTTCAGCTTGGCACTATGTTTGTTATTTAAAAATTGCTTACTTGAGGATGAAATTAAAATCAATAAAAAATATCTGGTTTTTGAAGTTGGGCAGGGGAAAGTGAACCACTGAAACTTGCATTTGCGAAGAGCCCTTATAGGATATAATCGGAGCCATTGAAAGCTACGGTGTCATCATGCATCAATGATAAGTTCATTTAGGAGGGGCGTTTCATCCTGTTACAACCTCTTATGAGTTGCGTGGAAATTAAATTGCGGTTCTGTGGCATTTTATTTTATCTTCTTATCTTATCTTAACTGTCTGTCAGTCTGTATAATCGCATATTTCTGAAGACGATTTCTCCTAAAAAATGACTTACATAAATGAAATTTCTTCTGTAGTCTTGAAACCCTAATTGTAGATTTATCTCCAGTTTTCGTTTAAATCGGTTAAAAAAAGGAGTTGAAATTGAATATTCGTTTTTCCTCCCCAAGCTGGAGCGTTTGCCCATCTTAGGGAATACCGCTCATTTCTGGCGCGCGGTGTATTTTTTACCCACACCCGTTATAGTCGCATGCGAGAAAGTTTCTGGGAAGCCACTCCCGCTGGTTTGTTTTTGAAACTGACAAAAGTAACACTAAATAAGTAATATAACGGATGTCTAATATAATGATGTGTTTCAAGTATGAAATAAACAAATTTGATCATTATATACAATGGTAATTGCAACCAAAACTTATTAATTTAAAAATACTTCACTTCTTTTTGTTTTGTTTTTAAAGAAATCTAGAACACATAAATAAACATCAGTAAATATTAAATAAGTAGAAA
>BGPR01035843.1:0-11026 GCA_013235015.1 Araneus ventricosus | reverse complement strand
TTTTCAGGTGCTGGAGCAGATGGTAGTTGCTAGGACCAAGATTGACACTATAGGTGGGATGGTCAAGCACCTTCCAGATCCCCCGAAACCCCTGAAGTAGACGTGTGCGCAACACCGCATGAGGGCGAGCTTTGTCGTGGAGCAACATAATGCCAGGACGATGCATCCCACGCCTCATGTTCTGATTACCATCTATTCCAACACTTAAAAAAGTTCTTGGCCAGACAGCATTTCCTCAGTGACGACTATGTGCAGATTGGCTCCGCGCTCCGCTCTCAGACTGCGTGTTTCGTCGACACACGTATATAGAAATTGGTCTCATGGTCAAGACGGCGTCTTTCACAAGGAATCGAAATTTGATTAAAATTAAATTATTAACTGATAATTAAGTTCTGAAAACGGTAAAATATTGCATTGTCTTCAGAAGTACGCAACTTTAGGAAATTTTAGAATTCTACTCCACTCGGAGGTCAGCTAAGATTCGATTAGAAAATTCCCTCTTAACAAATACGAAACAAGTGAGTAAAATAAACGCGATTAAAAATACGGAAACCTTATTTCTGAACTTATTTCAATTTTAACCTCTACTCTTGAATTCCAATTTTATTTGATTGTTTCAATTAATACTTAAGTTTTAGAAAAGACTGCGGTGGATTGGAGATGAAGGTTCGCAAGTTCGAGACCTGATTTTATGTATGATCCAACATGGACTCATTTGGACTTATTGTATATTAAATTTTCCATCGGTGATCCAACATTTTCAGGTTGCTGTCTCTCCGAAATTTGTGAAGTGTGAAAATTCCAGTGTCGCCCTCGTCTTTTAAGCATTGTTCAAATTTACGAGGTTCATCTCAAAATAGCCACCATTCATAAACGGAACAAACTCATACTGAATAAAGTTAAACCAGTTTTGATAGGCTACTATGCCAAGACTGGATGACAAATTCTACATCTGTGTTGGCATTGTCAAATATTAAAACTGCCTGATGAGCAAAAGTGCATCAGCCAACATTTTAGTAGGCCTTTGATAAAAAGGAGATTTGATTGACTGATTCTGAAGACGTAAGCTTGGAATTACCTAGTTATAATCTGTTTTTATCAGACAGAAATTTACTAAAAACTACTTCCGTATTATAGGCCCCACCGGGGAGCGCCGCGAGTTGACAGTTAAGAAGCCTCCGGATAAGTAAGCGGGTTCTCGCGTCCCTGATGGGTATGGTAATAGTGTGGGGTTGAGTTACTTCCACTCCTATGACGGAACGTACCTCCTTCGGTAGGGTTGTGGCCAGTGATGCCTATTAGGACTCCGGCCTTAGTTCCGTGAAGCGCCGGTTATACAACGACTTCGGATATCTAGGCAGGACGGTGTAGCCCCTTTGTGATATGCACAACATAAGTTTTCTAATAAGTTCTTTCTAAATTCATTCCTTTTTGTTTATTCGCATCTGCGCGATGTTCAAAGAACTCGACAGTACCTTAATTTTAGGATCAAATAGGAACTGAATACTTATAGAGATATTTCAGTATTTATATATGAGATTAAAGACAAACTAATTAATAATGGTTAATTTTAAACCATCAAGAGATTCGTCTTCTTTTTAACTCTGAATTTACATGAATATTAAGTTTTACAAAACATGCTCCATGTCAAACTGCGATTCCATTAATGTGTTTTTTCTCAAAAATATGCATCCAAACATTAACCCTTTAGCATACAATGACTTGTTTGATTCGTGTATTCAATTAAAAACTTTTTTAATATTTAAATCTGTAATTAAGTCATCAGTATAAAAGATAAAAATTCACTTGGACAGATGTCGTTTATAGTTTGAAATAACCATAAATGCTCCAAATAGGGTATGACATCTAATTTGGAGCTTGAATAAATTCGTATTTCAAGATTTTGAGAATATACTAGATCAAATAAAAAATGGAATTAATATCCTTTTCTGAAAGGATTAATTTCTCTAAAATAACGAATGTCAAGAAAGGAATTATCAACCAAAGAATAAAAATAAAGAAAATTGCTTAGCTAGACATCCAGAAAGAAAATTATATGATTTCAGCGGTAACTAAAGTTATTAGCTCGGTTTAATCAAAAGTAATTCAGCAGGAAATAAAACTGGTTTAAGCCTCTCCGTAACGAGTGTTTTCTGCGACAAACCCTTCTAATGGAATAAAGAGCCAAACAAATTACCATTAACTATCTACCTGCGACTGTAACTGTTTAAAGGCTCACTTCATTTGCAAAGATTCGATCCCAAAAAGTCAATTTAAGTTAAAGAAACGTCGGTGACATTAATTCAGCAGAAATTTTCCTCGTTAAATTCTAATTAGCTCGGAAAAGCTCGGATCGTTTTGTGAAAATGTCGCAGGCAGTAAATGTCTCGCAGCAGCGCATAAGGGGAGATGGTATCTTGCGGTTTAATCATGTGGTGTTTGACGTAAGTTATTTTGTTAATTCGCTTCCCATTAACGCCAGGACGATTAGAGTAAATGAAACGGGCATTTTTACGAAAAAGAATGGGTAAAAATTAGAAAGATAAGAGGATTCAATCCTAATTAAAGGTTGGAAGAAATAATCTCCACCCTTTGGGTTAAAAGGGAAGTGAATGCTGGAAAATTAAAATTTATTTTCTCCTTATTACTTTCTCAGCCTCGATTAAGATTCTGCAATATACTCGGCCGCTTAAATGAATATTGTTGCCTCGGGGAATGAATAATTGATGATGTGCTCAAAGGACGGAAGGCCTTCTCTTTTCAGAAAAATTAATGGATTTCTTAGGTCTTAAGTCCATAAACTTACGATCTTTGAACCCTTGATCGATAGGAAATGCGGAAAATTAAATTTTCTCTTTCTTTCATTGAAAAGAAGAATTAAGTTGTTAATAGTTAAAGCTATACATTGAAATTTTTTGTTATCTTGCTCCATTTACAATTCTCGTTGCTCTCTTTATGACTTAACTATCAATTCCAGATGCCGCATGTTTCGTATCTTAAATAGCGTTTCATCATTATTTAAGCCACTATTCTTTTGATAGATTTAATAGTGTTTTTCCCTTTTTCATTCCACCTCTGGCTGAAGTTTAATAATTTAAAATATTTTTGCTAGTTTTCTTTCCGGATTGTATATTTCCTCTTAAAAGATTTTTATGATTGTAGTTTAATGCTTCATAATGACTGCAAAATTTTAGCTGCTTGGTTAAATAATTGTTATTGCTATTTTACATCAATCTCTTGTTAAAAATTTATAAATTAATATTTTATTGTTATTATTTTGCATGGATACCCTTATTCCTAAAAGTTTATTACATAGCAGTAAAAACTATCGAGTTTGACAAAACAGATGGTATCAGTTGTTAAATATAGTACTTACACATATATATTACATATATAAATGCACACTGTATTATAAACTTTTGAATAGTACCTTTCTATGTATGCATTAAGGTTTTATCCAGAGTATTAAAATAGTAAACATTGTTGTTATGAAATGAGAGAAGGTTTTCAAGATACAGTAACAGCTTTTATTCAGACATTCTTTCGAATATAGTTCATTATTTTTTGTATTGATATTTAGAATATCAACTCAGCTTATGTAGGACTTTGTAGCCTTGGGTAACGTATGAAATAAGAGAATATATACAGCAGTAGAAAAAGATAGTTCCTTCCATTTCAAGAATAGTATTGCTAAAGCATGCTTTAGTATGATCCATAAAACATTTCGAAGGACAGATTTGACGACCTGTTTCTTTTATTTATACAATGGTCAGAAGATTCTAATTAGTCATATAAATATATGTTTTATATCACTTCTAATAGGAGTTTTATGGAAAAATTATTAGCATGAAAACACAGAATGCAACTTATTCCGGAATTCTAGCATGAAATTTTTTCCTCCACGAGAGGAAGAATCCGAAAAAGAAGTTGCTTTAAAATCTCCACATACTAAACAGTTTTAGATAAAACTTTCTTTTCATCTGACTTGGTCCCACTGAAAGGCACCAAGAATTCGTAGATGAGAAGCCGCCGGGTAAGTAAACGGGTTCTTGCTCCCCTGGTGGGTACAGTAATGTTTGGACTTGCCCAATGCCGTTGATAGTGCATGCCTCCCACGGGAGGGCTCGGGCCGTGTCTTGTGATGTCCATCAGGACTCTAGCCATAACACATGAGCTATTGCAGCGACTGTCACTCAGATATACCGGACGGTTTTGCGCTAGGTCGGGATGATTTCGATATGAATATCCATCTGGCTTGGAAGGATTTCCATTTATAATTGCGTGCGTTGATTTATGTCCCAGAGAAAGATGTGTTCATGAAATTTAAAAACGCAATTTTTTTTGTGCCTAGAAACATATTTTGCACATATTGAAATACGAAATTTTTCAAGACGCCAGGGTTAGCCGTTTTTATATTTAAATTTAGTAAGTCGAATAATAATCTCAATACTTCATAAAAGAGAAATTTTATAGGGGAAGTTCTGGTAGAATGATACGTGGGGACATTGATACAGTCCATACATTTTGACGATTGGAAAGGCTCAAGATATTCACATCCTCTCATGTATATGACACTGTAACCGTTAGAACAGAGTATACTTTTCGGGCATGTTAAGTCAAAAGTTAATTTACAAATGAATCATACCTCCAATCTTCTAGTCGAAATAAATTTTATTCTAAATACGTGTTGTGCGATTTCTTTCACCGATTACGTTTCACTGCCAGGGAATCTACTCCCAAAGGTACGGGAAAATATTTCTTTTTCTGAACTATATTAAGATTGGAGGTTTTTTAGCGTTGATTTTGCGTGACCACTTGTTTTAAGTAAAAACGTCTCATGGGGCAGATTGATACACTTGACGCCGGGGTACATTGATACGCATCTTCTGTGTGTATCAATGCGCCTAACCAATGCTAACAGCAGCTACTTTGCAAAATCGTCTTTAGAAATGGAAAAACTTAAAAATGAACTATCTAAGAGAAATACACAATTAAGTGTTTGTTTTAAACAATTAACATGATTTGAATTTCATTACAAAAATGAAAATGAGAAGTATTTTTGCAAATTAGGCCTAAAATATTTTTTACGAATTTATTAAAATTGGAAAAAAATGTACGGAAACTTAATTAATATCATCGAAAAGATAATTTTTTGTATTTTGAGATGGTGTGAAAATTATTTTTGTGCTAGAATATTTTCGTAAGTCATCAAGGAAGAACGCGAAGATTTCCCTTAATTTTTAATTAATTAAAATTTCCAAAAACTGCTTCGAGGCTCACATTCCCTCCCTCCAAAGTATTTTTAGACTTACACACACATTCTCCTTTATTATTTGTAGAGATAAATTATTTTCTGAGGCTTATTGTTCCAATTTTCCAGTCTCATTAAAAGTGTTGAATTTTGATTAAAATAAAAGTTTGTTACTTTGTAAAACTTTTAAACCTTGATTTGGAAAATAAAGTTTGTTGATAAAACACCTTTTCTTTTGATCCCATACCTATTAACCATCATTATTTTCGATATTTCCGTGTGTATCAATGTACCCGTTGTATGGGCAGATTGATACGAATCCATTTTTAGGAAAAAAGTGTAATAAATATTTTATTATTTCATTTATCACCAAAACTCGACTGAAATTCTATATTAGATTAACAAATGTATAAATATAGTGTATTAGTTCTAATGATTGCCGTTGGTAAAATCATTTTTTAGCTTTCCAAAAAAAGTGTATCAATGTTCCCGCAATCCCCCTACTTAAATTTAGAACTGTAAAAATATTAATAAAGGAAAAATAATTTTTATTCTAGAAAAATAAACTTTCCATCTAAAAGAGAATTTGAGTTCTACAAAGAAATGTCTTTTACACGCATAAAGAGAGATAAGTATAGTTAATATGTTAAACTATATAGTCTAATGGACGTTTTAATAGGGAAATACAGAATAACATGAGACTTTGAATATTGCTTTTATTACTCAACCTGATCTCTATAGAGAATACTTGATATAAGAACCTGGTTGAGTGAGCGAAGCTAGGCTATGTTTTAACTCGACCTTTCTGAATTTCGCCTGTTTGTAAATTTTCTCATTAGGAAGCAACAGCGTTGTTCGATTTTCTTGAAGTTTCTCTTGGTGTCACAGAAAACGGTGCATATGTAACGATTTTTATTTTTTAATTCTGTTTCAAGATGGTGGCCGTTTTGACGGTTTCAATGTTTGGCTAATAAATGGCAATTTCGACACCATTTAATTATAATTTTGTAAATACTGATAAAAGCAGCGATTTGTGTAAATGATATGTATTCTATAAAAAAAAATGGTTAATCCTGCAAAGAATGCAGCGAATAGCAGATCAAATTTCTTTTTTGGACGCGATCTCTGCTGCTCACAGAACTATTAGTAATTCAACATTAAGTTTACAATGCCCTACAGTGGAGACCACATATAATGCGATTCTAGGCTCTTCCGACATTAAAGAAAGTGTTACGAGATTGGCAGTTTGCAGAAAATACTGAAGTCCAGGTATCGGGGCAGTTTTTTTGTTTTTTCAAAGAAGAGCTTAGAAATATTTCGCAAGAGAGCATACGTCCCCTTTGTCAAAAAAGCGAGTTTGTTTTCCGAAATTCGAGGAGGAATGTTATGATAATAGTACTGATAACCAGTAATTATTGTGCTCGTAAATTCAATCTGCATGGCTAAAGTTTTGTACATATTCAAACTCTTCTTCTTTACTTTTCTTACATAAACTGCCTCAGTTGTTATTTAATGAGATGAATTGCACCCCTACATTGTTGTAAGGTTGCTTTGAAATATCTAGACTACTATAGTTATTTTCGTATAGCCATTATTATAGCCGTCAGAGGGAAGTCATGTCATCAGACACCAAATATTACAATACGTGAGGCAACAAATATGAGTTTAATGTTAGCATTTTTAGTAAGCACTGATAGGGCACCAACAGCGTTTAATGATTTGGCGGCGTTGTTAAATGTATGCTGCTAAAAACTGTTGTATTTTAGGCAGATCAGTTGTGAAACTCATGAAGTAAATATGCCTGTATGACTGCCGAGAAAAGGACTTAAAGTTTTAACTTAGAAAGTTAGTTACTGAGAAGCTTCTTGAAAAAAAATAAATTCAACTATAGTCCATTAGTCATTACTGATTTATTTGTCACGGACAGGCATTAATCTTAAAGTACTGTAGATGCTACTATGGGTGAAGAGAAGGTAAAACATTAGGAAACAATAGTTTTGTCATTATGAAAATTATTAAGATGATTAAACGGAAAGAAGCAATTCAGTTTTAGAAACAAGCTGCGAGAAAATTGACAAAATTATCCGTTGGTCAATCAATAAAATCCTCAAAGGCTGAAAAATCCAACATTTCCACACAAAGAGAAACTGAATGAAAAATTGATTTATATGTTTTAACAATGGATAATCTTGCTTGCTCTGTTCAAAGTGTGGATGAACAGAAACTTTGATTCGAAGTTTTGTGTCGAAAGTAATTTCATATTTGAAAGAGAAGTTAGATAACAAATGCTATGGTGTATGATGATTACATGAAATCGCTTGGAAAAATTGGTTTAAATCTTTTTTCGAACAGTTACATTATAGCTGCCATCGGAAACTTTAACTATCCACTTACACAAACATTTCAAAAATGCGATCTATTTTCAGTTATCCTCGTATATAAGATTTCTCCGAAAAAATATATAAAATGTTTTCTTCGAAATGTGCTCAAATACGGACGCTCTTTCTCTTTTTCTTCTTCTTCCAAGGAAAAACGAGTAATATAGAAATTCACTTCAAAACATATATGCTTTCTAATCTTACGTGATTTATACTCTTAGAAGAAATATGGATTTATACAACATTTAACAGAGTCACATTGCTGCAGTGGGATAAAATTCACTATACTTTTCGAATTACGCTTTAAATGTTCATGTTTCGACTGTTTGTGAATTATAATACGTTCATCAGGTATTAAAAAAAACGTTGAATACATAATAACCAATAAAGAGAAAATATACTAAAAACTAATTTTTAGTGAATAAACTTTGACATTCCATTAAATTTAAGTTCCCTTTGATCAATTTCGGTAAATTAAATTCTCTTTTATTCACATTTTTATTGTTGCTACAACTTAGGGAAGTCATAATTGTGCATGGTGGGACAAAAGATGGTTTACATTTAGGACCTCGTCATTGCCTTTATAAGTAGAGTCGTGGAACTTACAACGCTGAGCATTCAGGCACAGCCTTTAGATTGAACAATCACCCATCATGCAGCATTACCCGGAAGAGCAACAGGATTTTGCTGTAAATGTGTTTTTCGGAAACAAGGATTTCGCTAGTGTAACAATCAGAAAGAAAACCCAGCCCTCCTTGGCATCCGGGTAATACTGGAAGACCAGTCACTGCAATAGGAAACAAGGGCACTGGGGCCGAACGCGTAATAGCCTCCATTATGAGCAGTACGTGCGCAGACCGCCATTACAAAGGTACGACCCATCATCGGACATGGGCCCTACGAGTCCCACCCCATTATTGTACCACCATAGGAGCGAGATCCCGCTTACTTATCAGACAGCTTCTCATCCAAGACCGCGTTTTGACTCTCCCCCCCCCCCCCGGGATTCGCTGCTGTAAGAAGTCTGTTGCTGAGTTTTTCGAAGACGTATGACACTAGAAGGAATGGAAAGGTCCAGAACATCAAACATTATTTAATTGGGTCACAAAATTCATCAAATCTAGCTCAACATTGTCAACAAGAAACCTCTTGGTCGCTCCCGAACTGTGCGAACACCGAAAAATGTACGCAGAGTGGTACAAGCCTCAGCGAAGTCAGGGGCTCACACGAGCAACTTTAAAATCAAAAAGGACATCGAAAACCAAACGTTTTTCCATACTTTTTACATGAGTTTGCCTAGTAAATCTTTAGTTTGCAATTAAAGTGTTCCATTTAGCTTAAAACGGTATTTTTGTGTAAAAAAATTTTCAGATTTCGATGCGATGATTCACTTTGATTGTTAAACTTGTTAAATTAAAAAGTAAATTACCGAGTTTTCGCTTCTTCGTATCGAATAATTTGATTAGTTTCACCCTCCTTCGTTGATATAATTTCAGTTTTATGAAATCTCACAGAATTGTCAAGAGCTAATGTTATAAAGGTTTATTAAAAAACTAAAAGACAAAATTACAAGAAAAAAGAACATAACGACGCATTTCTTATACTCATTTATCAAGAACATGCACAGAATTCGAGTCACAACTATCTTCTTCAATATCATATATTCAAATTTTTTCAATAAGTTAAATTAATGCACTTAAATCAATATATATTTTAAGCTATCAATTCAAGGAAATACAATTTATAAATATTTCAACATCTTATATTACGCTTGTATACGAGTACATTTGTTGTCCATGAAACTTTCCTTCAAAATTTGCTAACCGAATGATTTACAACATTTTAATGAAAATACATACATTGAATATTCTGGAAATTCAAAACTGTAAATATATTGATTTCCTCAAAGCTGAAAAAAGATTTATTACATTAAAACTAGATGTATAGAAAACGGGAACTAGGATTCGTTATGATTCATATATACAACAGAAGATGAACGGATACCAAATATCTTCAAAAGGGAAGTACAGTCATTTTGTTTTACATCATTACTCCTTAAGGAATTTCAGAACATTTACCTTGGGGACTCGAATAATAAATAAATTGCGTTGGGAAAATCTCAGCATTCCGTTTTACCATACCTGATTGTTTTCTGTGTTCCTAAATAACAAGTTGGAGAAAAGGGAGCTCGCTTACATCTATATAGAGAGAAAGTGATGTTATTTGCTCTTTCTTGTGAAAGCAGTCACAGATATATCCAACAAAGGCCGACAGAATAAGAAAGAAAATGAAGCAGTGATGATATGAATATTATATGATTGATTTCTCTGCTATTGAAATGCGGAAAAAGAGTTATGCCAACCTAATAGAAAGATGCATTTTTTATTCTTTTTCTTTTATGAGTATCGGAGAAATCGAGTTGCGATGCCTGTGTTTATCTGTCAGCTTCTTTTCAAACATTTCGAATTAATTTAATGCTATTTACCAATGATACTTTTCAGAGCCGGAAGCAAAATCCCTTCCTTTTTTTCATTCTATTTTAAATGCGTCGAATGAAATGGAAATTTTATACCGGCCAACGTCTCTAGAAACTGAATTTTGAAGCGTATATTTTGATATGACATTATTTGCATCGAATTGCCAGACGGTATTTCCGAATTCATCAATCAGAAAATATGATTTGGAGAAGAAAGTTCTACAATTTTTTTTGTTTTCTTCCCTCTGGTTTTTCAAATGAAATCAGATTCCATTTCCAGTTCCATACTTGAGAAATTTTTATTATCTTTATAAAAGATTATTTATATTATATATTTATATGAGTCTTCTATTCAATATATTAATAAAACTTGATATATATATATATATATATATATATATATATATATAGACCTGTTTTACTAAAAAACAGAAGCAATGTTCAAAATTTTTATTAACTATTTTATTTTTAACAGTAGCGCATATGTCGTCCTACAGTCAATTATAATGTGTTATGATTTTTCATTAATTTAGAAGCCAGGACATTCTTCTCATAATTTTTTATTTTAATAATTGCGTAACTTAATGAAAAAAAATTTTTAGGAAGTTTGCAGAATTTCTTTATTTTAAATGTTTCATGGCTTGACATAATTTAATTGTGTATGTGAATTGTAAATATTCAACTAAATTTTTCTAATGTTGTATGTGAGCAGGCGAACAAAACCAAGAATAAATATCATGTTGAGAATAATTTTGGTGTCATGTGTCATGTGTTTAAGAAATGTAGTTAAATCTGGAAACATGAAATGTTTTTGATTGGAAAATATATGAACCAAATGAGCGGAATTTTTATGATTTACGATGTGACTATAAAATAACTACATTATAAGTAAAAAATAACTTACTTTACTCTGAATCAAAA
>BGPR01035842.1:0-15769 GCA_013235015.1 Araneus ventricosus | reverse complement strand
TACGGCTATCAGTAAGAATCCAGAGGTCTCCAAAGTTGCTTTTTGTAAACATTAAAATAGTTAATTGCCATCGAGAACACACACGTGTAGAATATTTCAGAGAAAAATCACATCAGGAAGTCAGCGAAAAATTAATTACAAAATTCTATCTTTACAAACAGGACACAAGTCGAGTTAAATAAAAATGTATGAAATTTAATTTCATAGAACTGCTGAAATTCAGTTTTATATGCATACTTCTAAATTAATGCATACAGATACGCGTAGGGTTGATTTCGAAAGTTGTTCTCATTTTGAATTAACTAAATATGGGACAAAGCATTTTTAAGATAATGACATTCATTGGCGGCAGCATTTTTTAGACTATAATGATAATGATAAGCACTTCGGAAGCTTATTTAACTAAAAGACGTTTTTTTATACAATGTGTTGTCTACATCTGTTGCATCTCAAAACGCTTGAAGTTAAATTAATTTCTGCTCCCCAAGTGTTCTTGTTATAACCCTCCACATTTGAAAATTATATAATTTTCTAGAATTTTCTTATAAACTTTCATTCTCAGCATAAGTTTATACCAGACAGCGCATTTTAAAACATTTATTTAATGTTTCACGACATATTTTATTGACAATATTTGTATCATAATAATGAAGCATGCTGATGCTTCCTACCTTAACTAAAATTTTAATTATTATACTTTTTTCATTTCAGAATGAATTTCATCGCAGACTGTACATTAAATTTCTATTAAACCAAATATTTCTAAAAGGTTTCTGTTAAAATTAACTTTTTTCATGTGTTTGGTTCTCTAACCGCAATTAATTAACAGAAATTTTCCTATACCTGAACTTAGAGTTTTAACTATATTTTTCTTCCAACTGATCGAATCTCAAAAAATATACTTAATTGCTTTCATGTTAATTCCGTTCAAATATCAATTTATATGATTTACGAAATTTCAAGTTGAATCATTTTCCGCTATCAGCACTGGAAAATAATGACCAACAGTTTGACTATTTCCAATAACTGACAAAATTCTACATTTGTGCACATAATTCTAATTATGAATCTCTGATGTATGTTATTAATTATTTATATTATAACTACCAATGTATTTATACATTTTTTGTAATACCCTGTATTTTTAGAAACATAATTTAGTATTTTTATACTTGGAATTATTAAATTATGTTGTTAAACTTGACATTGTTAACCTAGAAGAATCAATTTCACCATATTCAGCCATCTTCAACAGCCTGTGGAGGCTTGCACTGTAAAACCTTATTTTGAACTAATTTTTAAAAAAACGTCCTATTTCTTTCCTTCATATTTTATTTCAAATTAGAACCATATTGTATTAAATCATGCTAGTTTGTGGGAGGCCGCGTCTGTCAGTTCATCCATGTGAAATTCTATTTAAAAAAATCATGTAATTTATTTTAAAGATCAATAAAGATTCTACGCACAATCATCCAAACTGCGAACCGGAGATTTTCAACTCTGGAGTCAGGGGTGAGCGAGTCCAAACTGCGAACCGGAGATTTTCAACTCTGGAGTCAGGGGTGAGCCGCAGTATAAAGTAAAGTTCCTGAGCTGCGCATTTTTAAAGATGAATGTTAAAATTTTTTGGAACACCTTGTATTTTTAGGAACAAAATTTACTAATTTGATGCTTGAAATTATGGTTGGAATTTTGTAAATTCTAAAATAACAAGCGCAAAAATGAAATAATGATCTCTTATGCAATGATATACCTATTACAACAGTTCCTTAGCTACGCATTTTTAGAGATAAATGTGCTTACGCTCTTAGCGGTTAGCTATTTTGATCTACTTGCTTTAAAGTCATTTACTTTTAAAGTCAATAATTGGATCTTTATTGCGTTTAATCAAGTCTCTGAAATCTTCAAAATATTTTATCCATCGTAGTTTAAGAAATTACATATATATATAATAAATTATCATTAAATGTAAAATGTAGAACATCTGCGTCAAGGTTTTAGTTATATTAAAGTCCCGTTTTTGAAGCAACACGAGGGCTATTTTGGGACGGACCTCGTAATTTTGAATCACGGTCAGATGACGAGGACGACACCTGAGCTGGTGTTGTCAGCTTACATGCTCGAGTCAAAAAGGGCAGTTAACAATGCGCCGAGAGCTTATATACGGCAAAAAGCGGATTTTCCCGGAAGATTTGTGACTCGAAATGAAAGCCGTATTGCGGTTATTACGATGGAAGTAGAAAGTAATTAAAAATGAGGGTTCGTTAAAATTTGATTTAAGAAAGTTAAAAGCTTAAAATATCACATATACATGAATTATCTGCTTTTGAATTCATTATGAGAAAAGGAAAAATTTGTGGAAAACGCTTAGAAGGGTAAAATGTGTAATTGAATGAAAAAATAAAATTCTTGAAAGAAAATTGAATGATTAATGATTTATTAAACATGAATTTTCATTTTTCCGATGATAATCAAATTGATATCTTTTCCGACATAGATTGGCCCCATTTAACTATATTATCTCTAAATTGCGAGCCATATGATTTAGAATAGTTTCTGAAAACCTTCCTTCATAAAACATTTCTAAAATACTTTTTAGCCTTATGACTTCATTACGGCAGCCAACTACAGCTGTCCCAACTTTAAGAAACCCTGAAAAAAACTAGTAAGGACATGAAATAGCTAATACTTTTAGTTACAGAACACAACATCTTTTAAAATAACTCCATTTTAAGGGCAGGCAGCAACAAAGAAAAGAGAGAGAAAAAAAGAAGATGTTTTTTCCTAAACTCAACTGCAACTAGCATTTACGTACTTCCATCGCTGAAAGAAAAAAATTCTAAGCTAAATAAACCTCTTCGAAGAGTTGTTGAAAAAACAGATTGCTTTTCTCTTCAGTTGCAATGGAGGGACTCAATTTATCTAGAAGTTACGTTAAATCCTCGGTATTTTCCAGGACAGATAAGATAGTACAAGCGTAAAAGACAATTTCATTGAAGAACTTCTGCCTTGAACAACGCGCTTATGTGTGCCTCGACTAAAAATCTCGACCGAGATTCTGTTCCCAGAAAAGAAAAGCTCATTTAGAGTAAGTTGTTGGTCAAAACCTCGTGAAAAAATCTCTGGATGGATATTTTTGTGAAGTATTGAGACAGAGGAATTTGTAAATTTGAAACGTGTTATTTTAGAAAAATATAGATGCTTTATGACATCTTCGTTATAAACTATGGATTTCTTAAACTGTGGTACCCAATCCTATATATATCATAGAGCGAAAATGTTGATTCATTTGTTTCTTTTGAAATCTATATCACCAAGAAGCAAAAGCAACTATAAAAAGCGTCTAAATTTAAGACATTTTGCTAAAATTCATTATTGAAATAAGATTTTAACAAACGCGCATGCGGAATAAGAACAGTACGACCGAGAGGTGAGAACTATAACAATTCAGTTAGAGTTGTGCTGTAAGTGCCCATGGCCCCTTTGTTAATAGTTAGAAATTAACGTAAGAGTTCATCCTTTGTGTATATATGCTTGTGTTTAGTGAATGAAATATATAATAAACAATTCTAGTCCAAATTTAAACTTTAATTTCCTACTTGGGATAAGATACGGGTGTGTGTCAAGGGCCCTGGCCCACGCACGCGTCTTGCGGAGGGGGGGATTCTAATAATCTCACTTAATTTTCCTTTAAATTCTAATATTATATATTTTAAAGTCTTAATGTATTCCAAAATCACTTTTCTTAAACTCCAGTTTCGTTTTATTTCCCGCGCTGGCGGTTTATTAAAACTCGCGTTATGGCATATTTATTACTAGCAGTACGCGCACGTCGTTTGCCCGTGGAATCAGGACTTTAACAAAATAAAAAGAAAACCGCCCACAATGACGTGAAAAAGTTTTGAAAACAAAATCAAAACGAAAGATACACATTTTTTGATTTTCCAGCTTATTTTTTTTTTCGTGCTACAGTACAGAGCACGTTAATCCAAAACAATATTACAAAATTGGAACATCTAAATGATTATTATACAGCAAGCAAAATATAAATCAAATCCGAAAATAATAATCGAAGTAATTCATTCAGGTGAAGGTCATGATGTACCCTGCGCGTCCGCCAATCAAAATTGGCATCAACGTTCCGAAGAAGTGCCGCGCGAGGAACTCGATCGAGAAAAATAACTCGCAACGTCCCATAAAAAAATTAATTAAAAAAAAACGATAAAAGATATTTTAGCCTTTCTTGTTTTAAATCCGACAGAACCGTTCTAGTTATAAGCTGAAAAACATTGAAAATAATAGTGTTATTAGAAAGTCGGATGCAACAAATTTAAAAACAAAACTAACATTTAGATAGCAAAACTGACTATTTTTTAAAAAATTCTCAAAATCCACTTAATTACATTAGAAATTCAAAACTAACTTCATTAGAACGGAAATCGCATGCTCTTTCGATGGTGTATATATTTTTGTCGTAAACTTATTCGAAACCAGTCTATTCAGAAATTAGTGCGAAAAATCAACCAAAACAACACAAAACATTAAATAAAAAAATTTCTGGATTAGAATTTAAAATTTCGGCTTCGAGGTGCATTCAGTCATCATTACAACTACTTGTGTGCCAAATTTCATGGCTGTAAGTGCAATAGATTCGTCTGGACATCGCAAAACACACGCACACACATACGTACACAAACATTGCCTTTTAAAAGTATAGACTAAAAGAATATTCTAATTACTTCCACGCGCCCACATAAATCGCGGAATCAGCGACTTGTTGGCACCAGATTTTTCCCTAAAACACTTACGTAATTTACTAAAAATAGCTATTATTCCCTTCATTTTGATCACGTGTCTATATGTCAAATCCCTACCTGAGAAAATGCAGGGATTTTCTGTTCTCTTTTCACTTGAAAACTTAAACCAAGATGCACGTATGTCCGCCACTCTCCTTAAAAATGACTTAAATATTTGGATAATAAAAGAAAATTAGTTAATAACTCGGCTCGTTAATGACTACAACCACGAAAACATACATATATATAATTTTAAAAGAGCTAGCTGGTGTAAAATGATACCAATTTTTATTAATTTGGCATCATTTTTCATTTCATCTTCTCATCATACTTCTTTATAATTATGCAGACTTGAGGTCACGATATTTTTGCATAAAAATTGGGAGGATCGCATAACCAAAAAATCGCACGTAGGAAGTTGTGTAAAAGACTAAAAATTTGACTAAAAAATAAACGCATCTCGAAAATATCAAAGACTTCTCCTAGAATATATATATGGCAGTGAATACTCTTTATTAATAAGCTAATTTGTAAAATGTTTCAGTAAAACTGTGAAATAGTTTACATAATTGCAGTGGCAAATAGAATAGAAAACTAAAATGAATGCATGTAATCCCAAAAACAAATCGATAAACTAGAATGCATAGTTCCGATTTTGGAATCGTGCAGGCAACATTCATGATAGAGTTGCGATCACAGCGCTGAGAACACCAGCGGAAGAAAAACACCAGAGACTTCAAAATGTTAACTGCTGTGCGATGCCAGGTGGTCTGAGTACTACATCCTATCATCCTACAAGTTTTTAAATTTAGAAGTGAAACATCCTACCCATATAACATAAAAGAACACAAATCCATAATTAAAAAGTTTAAAAAATACATATTACAAAAAAATTAAAAGAGCCGTTTCTTCACTTTTTACGGTTGGTGCTTTTTTGAGGTGGGATAACGGCTTGTTTTAACGTTTATTCTGTAGCTGTTACGCAGAAAAAAGCACTTTGAATATTAGTAGGAAACCTCCCCTCCTGGTGAGCGGTTTGCCATGATATTCTTTCCAACATTTTATTTTTTCCAATTTTTTCGATTTGTCTTGTTTTTGTCATTTTTTTGTTTCTTTTTTGCTTTGTTATATATATAATACATATCATTTTTTATAAAGCGTAGAAAAAATCACATTTGTACCGTTCGGCAAACCGAACTAAAATGTTTTTGAACGCCCTAACATTTCAGTACATGTATACCTGAAATTTACGAGTGTAATGAATAGTCTTCGTTGGAGAAATGAATGAATTACCTTTATTTCCAATTTCTGTAATGGAAATTGATCAAATTGGAATTTAAAATGCATTGATGTTTATTTGTATTATTTATAATGGACTCCTTTAAATACGCAGTCATATTATTGCAATATTCTTTCGACTTCATTTTTATATAGGATATCGAAACAGCCTCAGAAAACAAATTCTACAATCTTTCAGTTGCATTCAGCCATCCGTATCATAAGCGACAAGTGGCAACAGAATTCTGCGCGGTTTTGCGATTTGAATGACTTCTCTCTTTCAAATATAACTTATCTTTCGTATTCTCATGATCACTCGTTCCAAATAGCAGATTCTCGGAAGCATTCTTTCACTTTAGTCTGTTTTCAAAACTTTAATTCTTTACTGTGAACGGAATAGTCTTTACTTTTATTTATTTGCTTATCTGATAAGAAATCTTCAGCATTCACTTTCAGGATGCTGAAGTTAAAGTATCCCTGTCCAAAGCACTTCTGAGGGGGAAAAGGCCACTTGTCTCATAATCGTCAAATCACGGTGGTAATGCATCTCACAAGAAGGGGAAATGAATGAAGCAAATCATATTCTAAAATGAATGATACAGGAGAGATAGGCAAATTGACCTTTCTATAAACACGATTCAACTACAACCGCACAATTATTCAATCATAATTCATATATTCCAAAATTAAATGATACAAGAGAGATAGGCAAATTGTCCTATCTATAAACACGATTCAATCACCCATGGTTCGCCTTCGCGTTCTTGATTTTTTTTTTTCATTGGCTGTTTTTAGGTTCCGGATTATTTGACAAATTTTTAGATTTAACAAGAGTTAAGAAATGCATTGTTATTTCTTGAATCCGCCCTTTTAATAACTTATTGAAATATGTATATTATCCGTCAAATGTACGTCGAAGGACTGGATCAAACAGCAGCGAGAGGAACGGAAAAATGGTCTAAGTCAACAACTTTGTCTTCTTATACAGGGTGTCCAACAAAGGACTCCCTCATTTTAAAATTAAATAACTCGGCAGAAAGTTTATAAAAAAATCTGGATCAAAAAGTAAGTTTCAAAATTAATAAATGCTCGACAGGTGCGCTGCAGGTTGTAATAGCTAGTTCATAATCCATAAGAAATCTATAAACCGCGGCAAGCACGAAAATGCCTAATTGAATCGACGATTGTGATGATTGCATCGCATTACTTAAAATGATAGTTTATAGTTCTCGAAATCTCAGAACTCAGATTACAATCGTACAGCGCTACCTTGTCGGCAAATATTTATAACTAATTGAAACTTGTATCAGATTTTACGGCTTTCAGACTAAGCATATCACTGGTTTCGTTCTTCTATCGATCTCCGTTTCCGAGTTATTTAATTTTAAAATGAGGGAGTCCTTTGTTGGACACCCTGTATAAGGTTCGCAGATAGAAGCGTGCAACTTTGTATACGAATATATGAATGTAAAAAAAACCATTTTACTAACTGACATTTTTTTCTCTATGGGGGCCGTATAATAATTTAATTTTTGTATCTTTTTATTATCAATCCCCTTGGATATCAAAGTATTTTCATACAAATTCTTACCTTATTTGATAAAACTTTTGGAAGTATGTGTTTAAATTGGAAGTATTTGGAAATGTCTAAAATCAATATTTAAGGAAATAAACGCTTGTTCCACTTTTTTGGGGCACCGTCCTGTATATTGCCAATAATAAATATTTATCGCACGAAAATTATTTTTACAACATCTTAATGAGCAAAAATTATCTTTTTAATTATAGTTGTTCCATTACGGTACAGTTTTTTTTAATTGTAATTAACGTTTCAAAATTTTATTTTAACGTAATTTTTAACAATACATTCTATTCTAATAAATTTAAATTCAAGCCATTTTGCTATTTATCAAATCCTTCATTCACGGGCGTTTTCCACTGTTAGAAGTTAATATAAGAAAGTATTGTTTTCTTTGGATTTCTTTATTTCCATGACACACTTTTCATTTCCGGTATTATGTTGTAGCATATACCTCTTTAATATGATTTCGCGGTAATCCAATCATCGTGGAATTGGATTAATTACTCATTCTACGAGATGTTATGTTTAATTTTTAGATTAAATAAAAGCTTTAAGCTTTTTAAATGATCCTAATGAGTGTATTAAGTCTTTCAAGGTTAATTAGTCCGGTTCCTATGGAAGGAAGAGGAACTAGGAAAAGAAAAAAAGATCCTTTACAGGTCTATCTGACACAGATAATCTTTCTAAGCAATGAGCAGTGACGAAACAAGACATTTTGGCGCCCGGGGCAAAATCTGCGTTTAGCGCCCCCACTTACACCTACCCCGAACACCAACAAATAACACATAGATTAGTTTGTTTAAAATCTTAATTAAAACCTACCATTCTATACTGAAAAAGGACTGGTGCCTAAAGATAAGAAAAGGAAAACACTTAATTTATATGTTTGTAAGTTTTTAATAAAGAAAAAAACATGCGCAGAAAATAATTTTGTTTGACCTAATACAAATACGCTAAGTTCAAGTTTTACATAGAGTACATTAGAAAAAAAAACGTGCAATAATATAACACTGATAATATCCTAACTAAGTGTTCCACTTAAAAAATTAATGTTTCAAACAATTTTTCAGATGGATATTAGTTTACTCTGTTAGCCATTAAACACTCAAATTATTTTAGTTTAATTTTCCTTTTTACTGCAAAAGTTTTTATCGCATCATCGTAAAAAATCTTTGATGCCTTCTCATGTTCAATATAAATCACTGCAAGATTAGATAGGCGGTCTTGCTTGGTTAAGTTTCTTAAATAGTCTTTTTTTATAATTTTAGGTTTGCTAAAACTTCTCTCATTCGATGCGACAGAAACTGGTAGAGTCAAGTAGATTCTTAGGGCCGTGGTCAAATTTGAATAGTTTTCATGAAGACCAGTTGTATATAGATAATTTAAAAAGTCAAGAGCAGTAGCATTTAGCTTACTCTTTTTTTATTCATTTTCAGCTAAATTGTCGCTACCTATCACAGAATACTTAAAACTCTCTATTTCAACAGCTAGTTCATCCTTCTCCAGATCGCGTGGGTACAAATTTGCCAAAGTAGTAGCAGCCTCCTCTCTTAAAGTTTTGTTATCAAGAGTTGTCAGTTGTTTAGGAGACAAGAATCCGAAAATTTCATTCACCTTTTGCATTGATTGTAATCGTCTCTCTAACTCAGCTTCTATTCTATTATTAACTTGCAGTAAGGCAAGTTTTAATTTTTTTAATGTTGAGAAATTTCAGAGCTTTCATCTTCACATTTTTCTTCAAAAAATCTTTTCTTCTTCCTCTTCCTTACCTCCTTAAAAGACGGGTCTGGATTAAGAGCAAGACAAGAATGTTTTGCTTCTTCAAGGACTTCATTCAAAATTGTACCTGTACAATCTTTTATTTGTGCAGTCAGACCTTTTAAGAGGTTGCAGGCAACATCAATGAATCCTCTTTTTGAAACATTTTACTGACGATGTCTATTTTTTTAATGTTTTCTGCCAGAAGCAAGTAAAAGCTACAAATTCAAAGGTCTGAATACCTTTCAAATGTGAAACAGCCCCAGACTTCGTTTTAGGACTCGATACTGCATCTAATGCCAGGAGATTCACAGCCTCTACAATCTTGACCAAGTGTTTGTGAACGACAGTTATAGGTTCTCTACGAGATGACCACCGAGTGTCACTTTCTTTTTTTAGTGCCCTTGTGCCATAAAAAACCAATCAATCAATCAATCTTTTTTTAGTGCCAGTGGCGAATACTTTAATAAAACCTCCCATCTATTAGTAGAAGCGCTAAAATATGCCATTTCATGTACTGCTGTAGCAGCATTTACACCGACCAAATTCAGTGATGAGCAGCACACGGTACAAGTTTGGCCAAAGGGTTACTTTCTGAAATACGTGCTTGTACTCCCTGATATTTACCAGCCATATTTGCGCCGTTATCGTATGATTGCCCTCGGCAGTTCTTAAAGTCTAATCCTTCTTGTTCAATTTTCTTCAAAATCTCCTCCGAAAGTACGACGCCAGTTTTGTCACTCACGGTAAAAAGTCTATGAACCTTTCAGTAAATTCTGGAACATTTCCAATCTCTCACGTACCTCAAAACCCGAGACATTTGTTCAAGGTGGCTGACGTCAGGTGTACAATCAAACATATCAGCATATTACTTGGCTTCCTTTACCTCTTCCATGATTTCTTCTCTTATTTTGTTAGAAATTATCTCCAGGAATTCATTTTGAGTTTTAGATAAAAAAAATATGTAACTTGACCCTTTCTATGGCTAAGGATATGTTCCCTAAGTGGAGGGTGATAATGAGATACAAGTTCTATACCTTCATTGGTATTTTCCTTTAGCCACGATGACAAAATGAGGACGGCAGATAACTTTGTTTTTCTCTCTCTTTAGCTTTTCGACGATTTTCCGCGCCCGGCAATTTTCTGGACATCTTTCGTTGAGTAGCAGAGTGAGGTTACGTTGCGGAATTGTCTTCTACCGTCCGTTTCAATATCTGAAGACTGCCTCTTTTGGATGATTTTACTCAGTAAAGGGGTGATGGGGGTGTAATACGAGCCCATTTCCGGAGTCCGGACAGGCGCATACGCGGAAGGAAGCTGTAGTGTGATGCGTTCCAACATTCCTACGCGAATCCATGAGTCACACCCCTCAGGGCCCTGCGTCTCGTTGAGCCGGCGTTGAATGGGTTTTATCAACAGACACATCTTAAGTAAAATTAATTATTTAATAACATTACAACTGGTTTTGATTCCGGGTTAGAATTTAAACAGAAAATAAGAAGTAAAACATAATTTTTTAAATATTTTTATGCTATTTTTTAAAAATTTTCTTTTAAATTTTTCACCTCCCCTGGGGTGGCGCCCCCTCCCGGCTGGCGCCCGGGGCAACTGCCCCGGTTGCCCCCCTCTTGTTTCGTCACTGGCAATGAGTAATATCGAGATGAAATTTGCGCATTCCATTCTGGGATACATTTCTAGATCAATAGTGCTTTTTTCAATTTTCAAAAATTATTACTTCTTAATAAAAGTTAAGCCAATTTTCGGCGTTTTTTCTCTCAGTTTTTCGCCAATAATTTCTAAAATATATACTGCACGTAGATGATTTATATACCGTCTTAAAGGGCAGAACATTTCCTGATCTGAATTTAAATGACACACGTTCTTTCACCACAATTTTAATAAACATTTCGAAATTCATTTCAAAATCAATCTGTAACAATGCTTTCTAATATTGAAATTAAATTCAATCCGATTTATTGTTTTTTTAAATTCTTCATTCCCATGCTTTTGCCGCTGTTAAAGTCATGATAAAAATATTTCAGTCGTTGCATATTTACAGAAAGGCAGAGTTTTTGCTTCCGCTTATATTTCGTAGTGTGTACATTTTTCATTTTTTTGTATAGTAATGCAATTACGTTAGTTATTTACTCTCTCTATGGAATACTTAAATTAATTTTTGCAAATTTTTAAATGATCCCACTAAGCGTATAAATTCATTCAAAGTTACCGAGTCCGGTAACTAGCGAAATGAGAGAACCTAAGGAGAAATAGAAGGAACGCTCTGCGTCGTTTTTCCAATCAAGCACACAGACTCACTAAACCAGCGGGAGTGGTCTCCCCTAAACTTTCTCGTATACTTCTCGAAAAAGGTGCTGTTTCCCCTCCCCCCGCGTAGATAAAAAAATTCGAACCTATTGTAACCCAGGATCCAATGACTATCAGAAAATATTTAGGTAAAAAATCAAATTTAAAGAGATGCGTACCGATTTCTACTCTTTCTTGTCTCAAGGACAATCTTTCCGCATGCACAGATTGCTACCAAGTACGCATGCGTATGGAGAATCGGATGAAAAAAAAAGCGTCAAGCAGGAGTCAATAAATATCGTGCACAGAAGATTGCGTCCAGTACGCATACGTGTGGAATGAGGATTCGTTGGAAATGCGATTATACAGACCGACAGACACTCAACCTTTTGACGGAATTTTATACGGACCTACATTCATGAGGATAAAACTATGTACCAAATTTTATCCATCTAGCTATTCAAGTTTTTGAGTTATAGTGTTCGCATGACCGCGGTCAGACAGACAGACAGACTTCCCGTTGAGGGATTTTGTCCAAAATTTGATAGAAACCTACAAATTATGTTTAAAGACCACATACCAAATTTCATCCCCGTAGCTCTAATAGTTTTCGAGTTATCGTGTTCACAGACACACAGACAGACACAATTCCAAAATTGTGTTTTTCGGAGTCAGGGAGGTCTAAAACCTTGAGATTCGTCAAAATCTCAAGTTCGAATTTTTTGACGATTACAATACTTTCTCTTTGTATACTTCGTATACGAGAGAGTAAAAAGGAAATGGTGCTTCGGATAATGGTAATAAAATCCACGATGTGAAGGAGCTTCTGTTGTTGTCGTAGCAATGGTGAGGAAGAAAAAATGGAGTATCCAGGATTGATAGATTCGTGTCAGGAGGTTCAAAGGCCAGAGACAAAAGGAAGAGAGAGATTGAACTGCTGGCCGAGGGGGGTCAGATGACACGGGAATGGACGAGCGAAAACCGAAAGACGCTGTAGCAAAAAACTGTTTTTTGAAGGGGACATACGACTGTTAAACCTCGAAAATTTTCGATTTCATGAAAAAAACTATTATTTCCCTGTCTTTTCTGAACAATTTAAAACAATCCGTGTTTAAAAATTCCCAAAATTATGAAAGCTATGAAGGAAAATGTATAAGCTCTTCAACGCGAACAGTGAATATGGCCATATATTTAAATCGCTGTATCTCAAAATGTGTTTTTTTATATTGCGCGCACGATATCTCAAGAACTATTGAAAAGTTTTACATGAAATTTTTACCGAATATGTATTTTGCTATGTTCTACAAATTGAACAACATTTTTGTACATCTTTCTCCAAAGAACCTTTTTTTGGGGGGTTAGAAAAGTTGAAATTTTAACTATTTTTATTTTAAATTGATATATAAAATAGAAATTAAATTTAAATGTTGATAAATTGTGGTTCAGTTTCTTAAACAGACTGTTTGGATTACTTAGATACCCAAAATATTGTGCTTAAAAATATTTTATCCGTAATCATGAGCGTAAGGTGACTATCTCATTTTTTCTCCAAAAATTATACCTATATTTATTACTCTCTCGAACAAATACAGACCAATATAAAGGTTTGAAAATGTGTGTAATATAAGAGAAAGAACAAATATTTTTTTAGCAAAAAGAATGGAGTTTGTGAATTGCATTGTTTCAGAGACACAATGTATCGAATTGACAGTTTTCCACCATTTTTTCGAGGTTTAAGATTCGTATGCCCCCTTAAGCTTAAAATATTATAAGTACATAGACTTGAGAATATTTTTATTCCGATCAACGCCGGGTATTTCAGCTAGTATTTTTATAAGTGAAGTGAACAGCTAATAGCGTTAGATCATTGATATAGTAATTTTCATTTCGATATGGCTTCTGGTCTGAAAATGGTATAAATTATGCGTGGTTTATCTAATTAAAATCTATAACGCAGGTGCAGCGTCTATTTGAGAAAACTTACAATCCAAATACAACATTGAAGCCATCAATTTATAGATGGCATAACAGATTTATGACGATGTGTTGATTCTCTGTCTATAGTGTTTCAACAAACCTGGTAGGAAATCTGTTAACTAACGGTGTGCACATTGAAATGCACTAAATATTGTATAAAAATAATATATCTGATAGTTTTTTTTACTGAATATGAAAAAAACTCAAAAATGCATATCTTCGCTTGACAAGCAACGCCACCTATCTCAATTTTTTGAAATTTCAAAGAGGAAGAAAAAGTTGAAATTTTTGCCACCAATAACGAATATTTGTGAATTTTTTGAACAACCGATACGAACACGAGACTACATGTGAAAATAAATAACGGAATATTCGTTATTGGTTGCGAAGAATTCGACTTTTTATTCCTCTTTGAAATTTCAAAAAATTGAGATAGGTGGTGTTGCTTGATAAGTAACGATATCTTTGTATTTTTTTATTTTAATAATTTTTTTTAAGTGTAAAGAAACTTTTCAGACATCAAGATAACAAGTTCGAAAGCATAAAATGGTCATTTTCGACCGGCGTTTCTGTATAAATTGATCAATTTTACTTCATTCATTTTCTCATATTCTTAAATGGAAACTGCAGAGATTTCGCTTTCATATGACAAATAGCTTATTTTCTAGAGCGATTTGAATAGCATCACAAGTTTACTTTATAATATTAAGAAATTGTTCCAGTAGAACATCATGAAAAATTATCATGAAGAAAATGACGTCGAATAGATTTTAGCGCAATCAGGTTTAAAAATTTAGCCGAATATCTGCGTCTTCTTCCCATTCCGATTCCAACATATCTCTCTTTCATTTTTTATTCGATGACTTCATTTCAAGAAGAACTGATGCCGGTGTTTTTTATATAACAGGGTGAGCATAAAGTCAAAATTCTTATTTTTTTTTCAAATAACTGCATCTGTTTGTTCTTAATCTTTTTTCTTTTTCAATAAAACGTGGTAACATTGGTTTTTAGGTTGACAGGTTCGAAAATTTTCCCGCTTTTGTAGTAATTTCACTCGCACTTGTAGCGTTGACGCGGACGAAAACATTTTTTGGCTAGTTATTTCATTTTGTTTTTATTAAATTATCGGAAGCATTGTAGTATCCTTTGTGATTCTCAATGTCAGGTGAGTAAAGTTAAATTGTTTTTACTTACATAAGCCATGAGGTTACGACGATTAAATATATTTATGACCTCAGCACCCTCCAATAATAATAAATAATATTATAAATAATAAAATAAAGTTTTAAAATAATGTAGAATGTAAATATTAAGTAATGCAATACAATTTTATAATATATTTATCCAGTGACAAAATTTCGAAATTTTCAAATGGCAACACCTACTTTTTCACGGAAACGAGATCCTCACAGGAATAAACTTAAAGCGGTGTGTTCGATTGGGGGTCATATATAGGCAAAGTTTTTTATACAACGGTTGTTGTTTTAATTTTTTTTTGTCTCTGCCAAGCGCCATTTTTTTTGTGCTAAAAATACCGTTCCAATTCCATTTTAAGATTTTTACTGTCAGGATCATGATTCCGTGAAAAAAGAAGGTGTTGCCATTTGAAAAATATTATAATTCCAATTAAAAATGATAATATTTATTTCGCTAATCGTGAATATTATATCTCTAAAGTAATTAACAAATAACTGAGTTTGTTCACTTGTCTCCGACAATAGAATTTCAATTAAGTAATTCAAACGGGTTACCTTTGTAAGAAAATTATCACATACCATTTATGGCGATTTCAAACCACTGCTATATTGTCGAAATATATTTTCCATTTAAAACGTTTAGTTGCTGCAGTTTCACAAAGGACAGTTAACTAAACCTTTTTCTCACAGCAAATGGCAAAGAAAAAAAAATTGCAAAGAAAAACTGACTGTAAGAAATTGCCTAACAAACTGTAAAAAGCGACAGCATAACAAATAAATTAAAGGAAGTTAATTTCATTACATGTATTCCTCCAACAAAATAGAATGTACTTTGACATTTGCTGGCTAGCAGATGCTATGGTTCGTTTCCTAGAACA
>BGPR01035841.1:0-15770 GCA_013235015.1 Araneus ventricosus | reverse complement strand
GGGGGGGGGGGGGGGGTATTGTAATCCTAATGTTAGGATCTCAAAAGAAAAGCTGAAATTTTTGAAACTACTTGAGTACATCAAGTCAATAGAACAAGAAATTGACGAAGATGACGCCTTTGAAGTACTGCATTGCGACGATAAAGCCCCGACAGTGTGTCAGCTCACCGATGCCGAAATATGCAGTATGGTGTTGACGAACTCCAACACTTCGGTATCCGATAGCGAAGAAGAAACACAAGTGGAAGATAAAATACCAATTGACAGTTTAGTAGAAGTGTTGAACACCGCAATAAAAGGACTTGAGCAAAGGGACTTTATTTCGGACTTACATAATGGAGATACATAAAATAAAAGAGAAGTTACTTAATCAAAAACCGAAACTAATGAAGCAACTCGCTTTAAATTAAATGTTTTGTAAAAATGTTAAAATTAATAAGAAATAATATTAATTATGTTTATAAATCAAAGAAAACAAGTAATAAATAAGTTTTTTTTTAAAATTTAAATTGAATTCTGTGTTTTAGGGTGTCAAATTCACTTCTGAATATTGAAATGATCTAAGGTCCGGAATTGCCGAAGTCCCGACGATTCCGGATTTGCGACGTTCGACTGTATACGTACAAGTAAAAGAATACTAATACATATAATACATTTATATATTATATGCGCGTAGAACAACTAGTAAAGCTTACTGTAAAAGGATTAAAAATATATTGTTTATAGAGAAAAAAAAAAAAAAAAGTGACGACTCTTGAAGCTTCCCTGACTTCGACTTTTGACTAGCGTTCCGTGGCCCATTAATATGCCATCCGCGGCCCATAAGTTTGGAACCGCTGGTTTAAAGGACAGGAAAGACAATATTCCAAGCAAAGCAGCAGGTCATCAGGGACGGCTAGAGTCAATTAATGCAAGACAGATTTAACACAGTTTATTTGCTGACAGACAGGTCACTGGAAGGAAACTTTTCACTGATTGTCATATAGTAACATCAATTTCCGAAATAAAGAGTATCTCGAAATTAAAATCCCACAGAGACTTTTTTTATATATATATATAAGATCAGGCTTTAAAAAGGTGAAATGTAGTCCATTTTGATCATGGAAGAGACAATGTATGGCTTAATCTTCTTTTATTCAGGCATTCTTCATAGGTAAATGATTCAATTTTTACGTAACTCCATGACCAGTATTCAGAAGGTTACGCCTGAGCGGCGGGTTGTTGTTGAAAGCTTACATGCTGGCATGAAAAAAGGCAGAAATGAATGCGCAGAACGCTTACGTACCCTGAAAAGGGAATTTCCCCTTTAGAAACTCGTGACTTGAAAAGAAAGTTGTAGTGCGTTTATTATGATGGAAGTAGAAGTATTTAAAATGAGGTGTCGTTAAGATTATTTAGGAAAGTTAAAAAATTACAATGTCACATATATACAGGGTGTACTGTCTTATCGTGGCCCTATAGCCAATTTCTAAACCGTTGGAGATAGACACATACTTCTAATTGGAAAAATGCTTCACATGACGGAAATAAATATATTTTATGTTGCTTGAGTCAATAAATGTACAGCTGAAAAAGTTACGAAGTCTAAATTTTTATACCCCTCCCCCCGGATTCTATTATTCATATTTAGTAAAATATTCTTGCCACACTAAAATTTTAAACAAAAAAAAAAAGTTCAATTTTTTCTGCGACTAAAATTGACCGACTAATGAAGCTTTGAAAACCACCACTTTAGACAGTTCCAATGGCCACCTCAAGGAAGATCATCCAATCAATGAGCAGCTCTTACTCAAAGCGGCCGCTGATTGGTTTAAAACTATGAAATTCAAAGCTCCATAACTTGATAAGTTTCAGAAGAGTGGAACTTTTGTTGTTCAAAATTTTAGTGTGTCAAGAATATTTTACTAGATGTGATCAATAGGACTGGGGGGGAGGGGGCTATATAAAAATTTATCTTTCATAATTTTTTCAGCAATACATTAATTGATTCAAACAACATAAAATATAATTTTTCCCTTCATTTCAAGCGTTTTTCCCAATTGGAACTATATGTTTATCTCTAATGGTTTAGAAATTAGCTATTGGACCACGATAAGAGCAGACAACCTGTGTATATATATATATATATATATATATCAAAACAAACTTAGAAACACAAGACAAAAACAATCAAGACACAATGGCAAAAAATAGATAAAAACCAAAATAAAATTGAAAAATATCATAGGGAGCCGCTCGTCAGGAAGAGAAGCTCACTCATGATATTAATTTGTGCTTTTTTCTGCTAACGACAAACGAAATCCATTAAAAAATGCCGCCATCCCCTCAAAAAGCACAAGACAATTAAAATGGAAGAATTCTTGAATAAAAGATAAATACATTTAAGATGATTTAAAAAGAATCGAAAGCAAAAAATCCGAATACAAAAGACCTAGAATAAAATAAATAAAATAGTAGTATACACAAAAAAATAATAAAATAAAAGCGAAATACGTTTACCATGGCCAGGAAAAAACTAGCGTGTCTGATATATATATATATATGAACGAATGGTTTAACATTGCAACTTTAAATATCATGGCACAACAATTCTTTTAAGATTTAATAAAACAATCATTGGAATGAAAATAAAAAAATATTCTAGAAATTCAATTTAAGCATTTTTAAAATTAAAATTTATATCTAAAAGCCAATGCACATTATTGCCAAAATACTCAAAAAGAAAGTATTGAATCAATTTAAATAAAAGAACACCAGACCTGCCAACCTCCAGATTTGAGAAAGAGGGAGGCATTTTCAATTATATATACGCTATCACAAATGCGCAGTAGGGCCAACATTTACTTTATTTACAAATAAGGAGGATGGGGCCTAATGAGACAATCTTTTTTTTTTGGCTATACAGTGGAATCTCCCTATAACGAACTCGCTTGGTTCCAGTTGAAAAATTCGCTATAGAGAAAATTTCGTTATACGGAGATTAGAGATTTTTGCAGTTATTTAAGTAAATGTTACTAACCTTTTAGTATGTGCGATAAATTCAAAAACATTTAATTATGACTTTCAATTAAAAATGAAGTTATATTTATTATAAATTTGCTAAAATTATACTAATTTTTATTGTACAAATAAAAGGCTCAAAAGTGAAGACAATTCACCAATTTAGAGAATAATATGCACTAGTACGAATAAACATAAAATGCATATTGTCACATCCATTTGCTGTTTCCACCCCGATTCTTGGAATCTTGACCCGTAGAAATGTTGCTCCCTCTGTAGAAACCCAGGTCCCCACAACTGCATTACCCTTCACATAGCATTCTATTGTTATGTGTTATAGCTGGAATGAACAATGCGAGTGGTTCCAGAAACAGGCACGTGTGAGCGATTTGTTTGCACGGAAATTAGCAACTTTCTTTAAAAATGACAAAAATCGAAAGGATAAAGGTCTGAAAAAAATTCGTTATAGAGAGACAACCACTTCGTTATATGGAGAATATTTTGAATGATATTTAACATTCCGATTAAAAATTTCGTTATAGGGAGAAATTCGCTGTAGGGAGACTCTACTGTATTTTTCTCAACATGTTATTTTTTAAAGAAATAAATGAAAATGTATTGATTTTTAAAAATTGCTTAGCTGGGTTTTTAAAATAATCTGATCAGTTTTCTAAAAGATACTTTTTTTAGTCCTTTCCCATACATATTTTATATCTAGATAGTATTACCAATATAAATTATTGACTTACCCATATATTTTTTTTTTGTACTTCAGAGCTTTAATTTATGGATTTACATTTCTTCACATATATATTTCTTGATTCTAGTTTTATCATATTTACAGTTGAGTTTTACTTACAAATAAGTTCTATTTTCAAATTGCATGATAATGTATTTTTACTCCTTTAAAGAAGAAGTTGTTGCAGATTTTGCTCTCTTTAAAAATTGAACATCAAATTCTCTTTTAAAACGAGGCTCTTGCATTCTTGACTTCAAAGTAGACAAATTTCCTAAAGTCTGATTTGAAAGTGAGGATTTAAATTTTGTGTGTGTCTTAGTAACTAAGCTAAAAATGTTTTTACAGTGCGATATGCTTACAAATGTCATACTTGCCTTCGGAAGCAATTGAAAAATCACACGTACAAATGGTACAAAATGCATACGATTTATCTTTTTCCGAAGCGATAATAAAGGAATATTCCTCGGAATAGGCCTTGATAAATACAGTCTGGTATTTCTTTTTAGATTCTTTCGATGACATCAGATCTGGACTGGTGGAAAAAGAAATGCATGCACAAAAAAAATTTAAAAAATATTTCGCCGATAACCCTAACAAAACACGACAAGATCGGCAGAAGAGATAAACAAATTCTTCCTGTTTCCTTCCTAGCACGCTAAACAGTTAAAGCAGCACGTGGGTCGAAAACCCATGGCGATAGTCACTAGTCAACAAGCCTGGACATGATAAAGTGGCAAAGAGTTAATGAAGAATCTGTAGCGGAATGACGTCACGCATTCGAAATTTAAGGAGAAAGTGGTTGCAGCAAGCACTGGATTTTTCTTTCGCTGCTCTTTTACAGCTTTTATTTTTTTAAAAACTATTTATTTGTTCCAATTTCTCGAAAATACTAAAAAGCGGGAGGAAATCGGCGAGAATTGGGAGATGAGAGAAATTGTTAAAAAGCTGGAGACTCCCGCCAAAAGCGGGAGAGTTGGCAGGTCTGGAACACTCTTACAGTTTAGATTAATCACTAATAATTGAAATGAAACTGAAAAGGTATTCATCATTGTAACCAAACAAATTTAAATATAAAGTGCTATTTTCTCATCAATATAATGTTTAACAGAAGGGCATATTAAAACAGTTTCAAAATGTATTTAGAGAAACTTATATTTAACATATTAGCTCCCACAACTTGTGTCCGAGATTCAAACCATCTATCTAATTAGATGACTCCTTCTCTGCTATCTCTTAACACATTGTTGGCCGGAAATTTTACATGGAGGCTATCTCATGCCACTGGCAATTATTTTGTAATTTAATGTGGAAGTAAAACAAATTAACTCATGACCAGTCAACAACGTTTGGGCATGAAAACACGAGTTAACTCGTGACCGGTCAACAAAGTTTGGGCATGAAAACACGAGGTAAATCGTAATCATCCGAGATTCTAACCATCTATCTAATTAGATGACTCCTTCTCTGCTATCTCTTAACACACTGTTAGCCGGAAATTTTACATGGAGGCTATCTCATGCCACTGGCTATTATTTTGTAATTTAATGTGGAAGTAAAACAAATTAACTCATGACCGGTCAATAACGTTTAGGACTGAAAACATGAGGTAAATCATGACCAGTCAACAAAGTTCGGGCATGAAAACAGAGTTAACTCGTGACCAGTCAACAATGTGTTAACTGCAGTAGAGGAGAGGTCATCTGATTAGATAGTATGTATGAATCATATTTGATCACCATATGAATCGTATTTGACTCATATGGTGATCAACGTGTTAACAAAATATTCCAGTTGTGAACACTAATGTTAAAAATTTATCTTCAACTTGAAATAAAGCATTTAGAGTAAAAGTTCTTTTTGACATTTCATAAATTCACTACAAGCTATCCCGATAGTTAATGAAATATCACATTCACATACGAGATATAAAGAGTTTTCAGTAGCACCAGGATGGATCCTGGTGGCATTTTCCTTTAAACCATAAATCCATAAAAGCATTCATAGAAGAAAGCTCAATAGTCTCAGTACTGGACAGCAATGGAGTTTTTTGATGTACCTGTAAAAATACACAACTATTTTAGACTGTGTTTTGATTTTTAATACATATATAATTTATTAAATTTCTAATTATCGTATAACCCAGGGGTTCCCAAACTTTTTTTTCTCGCGTACCCCTTGATTAATATTTTTATTTTCGCGTACCCCTTGATTAGTATTTTTATTTTCGCGTGCCGCCTACTGTCATACTTCCTCTCCAACCATTCGTCTATACAAGAAAGCTTTTATCAATAATTTTAAGGGATTAGGCAAGCTTAAGACTCAAATGACACGAATTAAACATTTGCACTCGAAAGGTGACACTCAGTCACCATTCTAGACGGTGCCTCATTTTGACGTTTCTTGATTTCGATGGTTTAAAAAACTACTTACAAAGTTGTAGAATAATTTTCCAGGAAAAATGAACTTACACAAACATATTTTTTATGTTCCAAAGCAATAATATGAGCTCTTGTAAATCAGTGAATAATTATGGATCTAATTACTTTTCAAGTGCTTCTCGAGTGCAAAGCATTAATAACATTTGCAGGACTTATTTTTGATTTTACATTCTATTCCATTTTTACAATAGCATTAGTTCACCCTTATGTTAATCCCTTATGATTTCTTGTATCCGCCATCAGAGATTTTGAGTTCATGTACCCCAACTGTTCCTTCGCATACCCCCAGGAGTACGCGTACCACAGGTTGAGAACCTCTGATATAACTGAACTTTGATTTTTTTAAATAGATAAATATTTAAATCATATGCGTTGTTTATAACGATTTAATCTGTTTTTAATACTTTTGTCTGGTTTGAAAAAGAAAGAATTGTGTATCTGTATTTAATTTTAGACCATTTAATAAATTTTATTCAGGTTAGGATGTAAATGAATTCAGGTTAGGATGTTTGAAACAGTGTCATTTTTTCCTTTTTGAAAAACAATTAAACTTGCAAAAAATTCTTGGAGAACCATTACTAACAGGAAAAAATTTCCACATTTTTTAACACCAACTTTTAACATTTGTGCAACCCTGTATGACTGTAAAAAACATAATATGCTAACTAAAATTTTGATGAGCACTAAATAAAATATTTTTCATGTAGAAAGGCATAACTAAAATTTTAAGAAAAATTAATGAAGCTATGAAACTTTTCAATGTTTCTCATTTGAAATTAAAAGAAAATTATTATATAGGGAAATTATATACTTCTCTTTGTAAATATAGTAAACGGTCAATTTATAAATTCAGGCAAAATTCAGAAGTTTATAATGGAAATGCTGAATTAATGATCAATTTCTTTTAATTTATCAAAAATTTGCAGTTCTTCTAATAGCCAAAAATATACAAATCTTAATTTTGCTGTCACTTCTATTAAAACAACATGCCGTTATCTAAAATATCTATTGTTACAAAGCTATAAATTCGTTTCCAAGAGATGCTAATCTTGGCGACAAATTTGGCAACAAGTGGAATTCTCTAGAAGGACCTCGAACTTTCAACATATTTCTACTGATTTCGTGTACTTTCTAGAGATTATGTCACTTCCTGTGTAATGAAGTCACTTCCTGTTGAAAAGTATAAAAGGCAAGCTCTCAAGCCAAGAAGAGTTAGTTGGAATTTGACCTGCAAGCAAGCTAGTGAGTTAACAAGAAACCTTTGAGCATTGTGTTGAGATTTATTGGTAATCTCTGTTGTGAATTTTTACTAGTGCTGTGTTAATACTTGTGCTACGTTTCTTTGCTTGGGAATATTTGTAAATTAAAGAGCTTTATTTTTGTAATCCTGCTTATTGGACTGCATTCACGTACACTCACAAGACGAATTTGTCGAATATGTTCTAGTATATTATAAAAGCCCAGATCTGTCTCTCACTGATCCGGTAACGCTCTGACGTCACCAACAATAAAACTCGCGCCATAGTATTGTGAGACGTTAAACAGCATTATTTCATTGTTGGAGCACCTAAATTTCAGTAATTTTAAATTTAAAAAAGTCATTGTCATTCCAATTTCAAATTTAATAGCAATAAAATAGTGAAATAAAATTTGGTATTGATTGACATAAAATTTATCTCGCTACGATCAATAGCTCCCGAGAAATTTTAAATTATATTAATCATATATTTAGAATTAATTTCTGTTTTTTTAATAGAAAGTAATAAATTACGTCAGTGGTATTTCATGTGCGTGATATAGTTTGGACGCCATGATGCATCTGCTTATTTATTGCAGTTGTGATGATATAATTTGATAATATTCTTTGGCAACATTTGACAAGCAGAGAAGTGCTTTGTTGTGATTAGGCATCTAAAGTACAAGGAAAATTGTTAAACAATGAAAAATACTTCACACGGAATGTTGTTTACCAAGAAGTTTTTTGAATAAAGAAATATGTAAATAATATGTAGAAAAAGAAAATATTTCCTGTCATAAAACATATGTTTATTTTATTCATTTTCAATCAATGTTAAACATTTCTCTCGCATATATATATCTATTTAAACACGTCAAATTTGACGGGAAATCTCTCGAATGAAGAGGCAATTTGCACTTGTCATACCATGATGGGTGATTTTCTAGTTATATTATAATAATTATATTTAAGAAAACAGTACTCAAACTGAATGAGGTGAAATGGAAAGGACATACTATAGGAGTAGGAAAAATTCTTCTGTATTTTCCTCTGTTCATAAATTCAAGATAGGCTTGTTTGGCAATCTCTCTCATTTCCTTGTTCATGCACTGATTACAAGTCTGGCACTTCTGGAACAGAGCAATTAATAATAATTTTTGGAATTTTTTTATATTTTTTAATTCACAAAAATGGGACAGGTTTTCTCTTACAATTCAAAGGTTATTAACATACATATTTTTAAATAACCAACTATTACATTTTTTATAGGCAATATTGCTTTATTTTTACACAAAATTACATAAATGTTATAATTTATTTCACTTCTCTACAGCTTTAATATTCTACAGTAATTGTATACAAGGACTCATTCCTCACAATTAAATCCATAACATAAAAACAAGTAATATATATAAAAAAAATTTTAAGTCAATTCCTACTTAGGTCAGCGATGTACATGCTTCGTCACTGACGGTATTTATTCCTAAATTTATATCCTGCTAAATATCTTATATATATAGGGAGAGTGTGAACTGATAGTAGGAATTGAAGGAAAAAAACTTCATAAAGTCTTTTTTAACATACCCAGTAGAGAGAATAAAGAAAGTAATCAACATTACCCTCTGACAAAAATACATGAAAAAATGACGCCTTCGTGAACATACCAGAAAACAAAGGATATTAGGTCTAGGAGCTGGCAAACCTAGCTCCATCTATTGAGAAAAATTCGAACCAAATGACTCAAGGTGACATATGCTTTCTCCCATATAAAACTAAAATTAATTAATTAAATTTAATTAATGAATTAATAATTGAAAAAACTGTATTAACATCAAGTGCCATCCACTGCAAGTTTAAAAAAAATGCATTTGAACTTGAGAGGATGAATAAAAACTATTTTATTAACAATTGAAAATTTGAACAAGATATATAAATAAATATATATAGGGAGAGTGTGAACTAATAGTAGGAATTGAATAACTAAATATAAGTAAGCTTTTTATAAAAAAATCCCCAAAATCATATTTATAAATTAAATAAACAAGAACAAAATATCAATCAGCCTCTAATCTTTTAAAAATTTTATAGCATAATTCCATAAAGCAATCAATCAAAATAAGAGTAAATAATAGTCATAAGATTATCTGAATTAACTATTCACCCATACACTAAAATAGATAGAGACTTTTTTTTATATATACTTAGAATTTGCAAAATCCAAATATATCACACGAGTTTCTTAAAGAAATAAAATCCTAAAATTTGATGTCAATGTTTATTCAGCACATTAAATCAATGCTTCATATTAGTTCGTGAAGCTGAAAATATAAAATAATGAATGAATGCATAATGAAGAATTGTCTGTCTTAAAACCCTTTCCAGAGCAAGGCATTAAATTTTTTGAAATATGATGAAAAACATCATGAATGAATTTAGTTTATTGTCTAGACATAGAATCTACAATTTTTTAAAAACTTATTTTATTCCGAGGGGGTCGTCCCCCTTTGGGGACACCCCCCCTCATATCAGGACCCCTTTAGATACAGACACCTTCATACGCTCAAAAAATATTGTTGAATCTTACAGAAAATCGTAAACTAAAACTTCAAGAATATTGGAAGAAAATTTTCGAGTGAATTTGTTAAAAATATTAACTATGAAGATTCAAAAAATTTCCTATCTAATCACCAAATTTTCACATTTTTAATCTCTAATATTTCCGAATCGGAAACGAAATGTGATCGTGCTGCCATCTACATTCTAAGAGGGATACTATTAGTTGCACTTTCGTGCAATTTTTGGGGTTTTAAAGTGGATTGGGATTTTTTAAGGAAATTTTGAAGTTAGTGTCCTCTTTTTAGACCACCGTGCTGGAAAAAGTTTTAAGTAAACAAAAAGGATAAGAGAACTGGGAAATCTTACTAAGCTTTTGCAGGAAGAATGACATGTTTCAGATGCACATTGCTCAGCAAATACTTGAATATCTTTTTCAGATACTTCAGCTTCACCTCTATGTAGAAAGAAAACATCTGAAATGTACTTTATTATTCATTTTTATCATACAAAAGAGTTAATGAAACCTAAAGCAAGAAGAGCAACCATCACCTCCTAGTAGCCAGGTTTCCAGAAGCATCAAATAACACATGCAAAATTTTTTTGCCATAATACAGCAAGCTTTTTCCAAAGCCAATCCATGCAAAATCTCAGGTAATAAATCTAATTCAGAAACATAAAGAAAGCAAAAATTATTGAAAATACATACACCATACATTTATTAATTTAAAGTTCAAAATCTTTAGATTACTTAGAAATGTAATATTATTAAAAGTTAAGTTTTAAAAAATCATTGGCATCAAATCAAATAAAAAAATCATAGCATGAAGTTACAATGCAATTAAAAAAATAATGAGCAAAACTAAAATCGGTAAATGTTTTTAACACTGTAATTTTCTCTTAGCGATTGAAGTTTTTTTCATACTCCATATTTTCTCTTAGTGATTGAAGAACTCTTTTTTTCTATTACTCATTCATCAGCAACTGTGCATAATAAAGGCAGTATGTAAACATATATCACTTGCAGAGCTCATGATGTTTAGAAAATTTATATTACAGTAAATTCTCGATTATCCGGCATTCAAGTATCCGGAAAGCTCAACTAACCGGAAAAATTAAAAAATGAGTTTTTCTAAAAATTTTAAATCCGTGCGCCAAAATTTAGCATGCGCGTGCCATTCCATCCACGTGGACAATTTATTTCTGGAATGCAACATCCTCTCCACACAGAAAGGCGTAGAAGAAAAAAAAAGAAATATACAGCACTGCGACATACACTTACTTGTTTTATGGGGAGGAGGGGTCCAAAAGTAAAAGCGAGGGAAAAAAAAAAAAAAAAGCCTCCTCACCTTCCATCGAAAAACGAGACCTGAAAACGAAATCAACAACAAAAAAGGTAAAGGGACAGAATCGGTAAAAAAAAGGCCACAGTCCCCCCGGGGCGCCGGTCCCCCCCCCATTTTTCTTGTCACACTCAACTATCCGGACTGTTCAGGTATCCGGAAATCAGCGTTTCCCGAGCATGCCGGTTAGTTAAGCTTTTACTGTATTAACAACATGGAATGATACAAAAATGTTGAAAAATAAGGCAAACATATAATCAAATACCAGGGCCAACAAGAAAACAACTTTCTTTAAATTCATTAAGTAAATAATATAAACATGAGTGCATACTCTTTAGATAAAAAAATCAAGTTTGAGGTCTTGTTTAACCCACCGAGCGGCGCAAATGTCTTTTCCTGCTTTTCTTGTTCAGTTTAAAAGCAGATAGCTTGTATTTATATTTTCTTAAACAATGATCAATAAAGTATTCTTAAGATTTCAGAGATATAATGAAACACAAAAAATATCGATTCATTTACTTTAAAAGCTAAGTATTCTAACCTGATAACTAAAAGTTCAAAATAATTGGGTGCTCAGAGGGTCAATTTAGTACTAACAAAAATTTATTGCCAAACATATAATAGTGATAAGGAGGTTATGATTTGATTTTGAATAAATAGAATGAATCCATGCCATGTTATGTCCACTTGCCCCATATGCACAATAAATAAAATTTTGATTTTCACATAATAAACATGTTACATTATTTTACATTTGTAATCCATATAAATGTTGGAAATTTTCTTTGTTCTCACGCTTAATAATCATTTCCTTTTTACGTAGGAAATGATAGGAGATTAAAAAGTTTTAAACTAGCCAATAAAAACTATTCGTGAGACAAAAAGAAAGCAGGGGTAACTGCTGGCCTACATATAAATATAGAATTCAGGACCTTAATTTTTAACCATTCAAAGAAGCATGAATCTAATTATACATAATATTTACTGTAAGAATAATAATATTGATTGTAACTATTCAGACATAAAGTGGCAGGTGCAATTGGTTTCTTTGCATCACTCTGGTTTAAATGTTACGAATAATAGACTGAAAAAAGTATAAGCCTTAATAAGTATTCCAAATTCACTAAGCTAGAAATAATAAGACAAATATAAAACATTAGATACTGTGCAGATATAATATTATATTAAATTTATTCAATGGTATTTTCAATAATCCATTATCTTTCGTAAAAATTTGCTTCAGTTTTAATTTAAATGCCTTACACACGATTAACTGAGCTAAACTAACGTAATAACTTCAATATTTACCTGTAAGTGAAAGAATCTGGAAACTTCCTAATTAAGCCAACAATGCTTAAAGAATTATATACAATTGGTTCATAAAGTAACTTATTTTGAGGAAAATGTGCAGGGGAAAGATTTGGAGACATATTAACCTGAAAGAAAGAATTTTTTATAAAATGAAGGTAACAGATGCAAACAGTATTTTAAAGCATTTATTTTACACATAAGCATAAATAAAACTGAGCAAAGAACAAATAACATGGGGAAAAGTATAGCGTGGAACGATTTTAGGAATATTGTTTATATTTCTTTGTTTATTGACATTATTTACGTTTAAGGACCTTGTCCTTGTTTCAATAATGCAATACCAAAATTTGCATCTGTTAATAATAGCTTGCAGATCCGATTTCTTTAGAAATAAAATATGCAGCATTTCTAATTACTAAACACAGCTGAGAAGCATTTATTTAAAAACAATAAAAAGACCAATTTAAGTCAAGTTTTCATGAAAAATCTAATGGAGTTAATTAACTTTAAAATTGAAACTAGGACATTATAATACTCATGAAATAACCACTCTTGAAACCAAAAATGTGTAATTTTATTCACTTTCATTAAAAGAGATAAAATATTTTACATGCAATTAATGTTTCAGCAACACTGCCACACATAACGACAAGCATCTTAATCTCTGTTTTTTAAGATTATTATTAAGCAATAAAATTTAGAATATTTTTTTTTTTATTAAAAGCAATATGCAGCTAAAGCTAAAATCTGCACTAGATAAAGAATCCAAGACAGTAATATATGTTTTGATAATAGTATTATCATGCATAAAACACAATCATTTATCCCATATGGACCAATTATTTTGATGGAATAAAATTCAGCTGTAAGAAGCAAGCTTTCAAAGTGAATTTACAGTATTTTTTGGAAATGTAATAGACTCCTTACAAACTAAATAACTCCCTTTCTCCTCCACCCTAGGTATTTTGAAAAAAAAAAAAATGTATGATCAAATATGCATGAACTATTTTGGAACTAAACATGGAGATCGAAATTTTCAGGACAAGTCACATAAATAATTGAAAAAGAAGTATTGCAAGAAACAGAATTCTTTATGAAACACTTCTAAAATGTGTATAAAAAACAATGATATTGCATAATTTTAATCATCATTCAGGTTTTTAAAAAATTTATATGCACCTTTAAGAAAACAGAATTAAAAAGCACATGCAAACGGTATTACATTTTTGCAGAAGTACAACTTTTGTTTAGACTCAGAAAAGCTCTGAATCAAAGAACAGAATTCTTAAAATAATGACAAAAAAAAAAAAAAAAACTAAAATCAAAATACAAGTGAATGAACACAATACTCAGCTGCAAAACTGAAATTTTCACATTAATTAACATGAGACAATGAAAAATTAAAAATAATCTAAGTTTAAAAGATAAATACAAATCAACAAGAAATTAAAATTACCTCTAGTAAAAATGCATTCAGATCTTCATCTATTATGAAGTCAAACCTTACCAACTCAAAAAAATTCCTAGAAAAGAAATACGAGCAATAAAACAACAACAAAAAAACTATAAATAAAAAGGTTATTTTTAGTCTATAATTCACAATACCTTAAGCTTCCAAGACTCATTGCACTTTTTCTTAAATTATCTTCTGTCTGAAGATAAACATTTTTTATTGTGTCGTATATTTGTGCCCATATCCGTTTTGTGCTTTTACCTAATGTCACATAAAAAAATTTCAAGTACATGCAAATGCTTTATAAAAGTTGTATAAAATTTATGCAATTCACATTAATTAGAATTTGTTTCTTGAGTTACATAACTAAATTGTATCATGTAGCTGCAAAAGTGGCCATCTCCACTTTCCAAAAATGCGTTTTTTGAAAGATTATGAGTCCACCGTCATAAATTGCATACTAGAACACACTGCCTAAACGCTTCAAATGCCATACAGATTATTTTTTAAATTTCATTTTGAATAAATGTGACAGAAAATCCACTTTTCACAAAACATTTCTTATTTGGTGATGGCCACTTTTGGAGCTACACGGCACAATTATAATCAAGCATATAATTGATTACTTATCAATGCTTAATATTTGTTTTCTGCAACATTTCAAAATAGCGAGCAGATATTTGTCATTAAATTTCTACATTTTAAAATCAGCATGAAAAATAAAATTCAAAATAAAGATTGGCAGTTTATATCTCAGCAAGAAATTTTTTTATTAAGACGCATCCACGCAAAAATTTATATAGATGTCCAGGCTAAAGATATCCAAAAATAATGGTTTATACGAGGGTAAGTCATTAAGTAAGTCACAAAAGATAAAAAAAAAATAATAATTTACCATGATAATCACTTGGAAACGATTTTATTTTTCAACATGATACCCACCAATGTTGAATGCACTTATCCCATCATTTTATCAGCGGCCCAATTCCAGTTGCATAAAATTCTTAGTGTTGCTGTCTCATCCATAGTAGGACTTCGTGTTGAACGTCGTCATCATCTGCAAAGTGTTTGCCTCCAAGATGTTGTTTTAGTGGACCAAACAGATGAAAAGTCTGGTTGGTCAGTGCTACAGCATCCACCTTACAGCCCAGACTTAGCCCCAAGCAATTTTCATCTGATGATGAGATGCTAACATTCAACACGAAGTCTTACTGTGGTTGAGACAGCACACTAAGAATTTTATGCTATTAGTTAGTATCTCATCATCAGATGAAAATTGCTTGGGGCTAAGTCTGGGCTGTAAAGGTGGATTTAGCAGCACTGACCAACCAGACTTTTCATCTGTTTGGTCCTAAAACCTGCTGGACAAACACTTTGCAGATGATGATGACGTGCTACAGGGATCCTACTGTGGATGAGACAGCACTAAGGATTTTATGACACGCAGCTGGGTGGGCAGCTGATAAATGATGGGATAAAGGCATAACACTGGGTACCATGTTGAAAAGAAAACCAATACGTGTTATCATGAGTGACTCTTAGCGACTTATATGTTTCCACCCTATAAGGCTCAAGATTGGCTGTAAGAAGAATTTCCGGTTTTCAGTAAAGAGGGAACTATAAGTTTCTTTGCATGGTATCCGTCAACGCATGGGCAGTGGCGACCTTTCGTGACTCAGAAGCAGGGAGAACATAT
>BGPR01035839.1:1524-15771 GCA_013235015.1 Araneus ventricosus | reverse complement strand
GGCTTTAAACAAAGTAGGAAATAATAGGCTTTATAGAAATTAGGAAGTAAGAGTCGTTGTATAAAGCCAGAGCAGTTATTCATAGAAAAGTATGGTGAAAAATACTTTTTTTTATACTCTTTCCCCGTACCTGGAGAACATGATTGACTGAGAAGCAAATGAGCCATCAAACACTGCAACACAAATAGCATAGTCAAGACAATACTTTTTTAATTTTTTTGCTATCTTTTATTGACAGCAAAAAGCAATTACAATATCAAACAATTAATAAAAGTTGCAATTAAAGAAAAAAATTCTCAAATTCTGTGAAATAAAGGAGAGAAAAAAAAAAGATGCAAATGATTGCTATCTCACTAACCATTAAGCTTTAGCTAGAAGCTGGTGATAAAGGACCTCGAGTTCGAGTGATCCTTTAAAAAAACCCTTAGGTTTTTTTCCTTATAAAAACCTAATTTTTACAAGGAAGGGGATAACTAGGCAAACTCCAAGTTAGGTGGAATGATTTTACTTGATAAAAACATTTGAAATTCTCGAATTGTACTTTAATATTTTAGAAATTAAGTGCTGAGTGAATGTTTTGAGCACCAAGAGTTAGTATTTGTGTGACTGGCATATTTTTTGTCAATTTTTTCAATGAATGAAAATTTTGAGGATGTTTTAAAGGAATATTTTAGTGAGTTAACGGCAGAATTGAGTTTCAAAAATCTCTCATAGGATGCATAAATAAAATTTCCAGCGAGTATGCATGCCAAATGCATCAACAAAATTGAAGAGCACTTTTATGGAAAAAAATAATAATAACAGAAAAAAAGAATTCTCATTAAAATATATGGAATTAGATTTTTGTTGTCATATTTTTGATTATTATTTTTTGACATATTTTGGTTTGATGTGTATATTTGTCAAGTGCAGTTAACTAGAAGTTTAAAATCTTGAGAATTATTCCTAAATTTCTCTTATCTTTTCTTAATTAATTAGTTATGACTCCCAAAGTGTTTGATAAATGATTTGGTTGGAAAACTCTGATGTTTAACTCTTTTTTTCTTTTATTGTTTATTAAAGTTATTTATTTTGGTTATTATATTTTGTTTATTGGATTATTTCATTTTGTTTTTGGCAGCATCATATTATTTTTTCATAAAATAATGTAGATATTTTGCAACTTTGTAAGCTGTTGAATTTAGTCATGGGTATATATTATTAAAAAGCTTTTATTCTAAAGGCATACTTGGCTATTTGTTAATCATTTTTGCATAAATTTCATTAAGTTTTTATTCAGAGTTATCAAGAAACAAGAAGATATTTGAAATAGTTAATATTAGTAGTTTGACAGCTATGAAACCCAATATTCCGACTGATCGAGGCAATCCCCAAATTATTCCGAACTTTTTCCGATTCCTTCTGAACGAATTAGCTGTGAACCCAAACGGGCTGGATAAATAAGGCAATGGAAATTTTGAGGTCGCACATTCTTAACGCCCTTTAGTTAAGTTCTTGCTTTCATGTTTAGTCTCTTTCCAGTGGCACCGCACCCCCACCACCACTGAGACGGATGGATTCCAAGTAAAAAGACCGGGAGATAAAAACGTGAGATGTACGATCCTTCTACTGTTGGATTACCAGGTAATTTAACAAATTCCTTTAATTTAATTTAATTCTTCTCCAAAATTTAACTTATACTGGAATGTATTTCTTGAAGTTCTACAGCTTCATTTTGTATGTATATATAATAAATTTAATAAAAGCAATTTTTTTAAACACATATTTTAGTGTACAAAAAAGCACAAATCATTTTTATTTTAATTATTTTTTACTTTTTAGTCATTATTATAAATATTACGGTATCTTGTGATCAATTTGTACTCAAATCTGTTATCAGGTGTTACCATTCAAAATCAGATTTAAATTAAATTAATTGTGTGACTGATAATTAAGTTCTAAATTTGTTGAAATAGTGGATTGTCATGGAGAATACACAAGTGCAAAATTTGATAGCTAGCATGTCAAGAATTGCAGGATTATAGGTCTGTATGAAATTTTGGACTCGGTCCATCTGCTGGTTGGCTATCTGTTCAGACCACATATGCGACCGTGGTATCTCAAAAAACGTAATAATGTAAATCAATGTTGTAAATTTATTAAGTAACTATATTTGTCTTCCACACTATTTGTAGTAAAATATAGACAAAAAGTAGAAAATAATTAAAATAAATTACTTTCTTGGTGCACTAATACCAGTGTTTTTAAAAACTGTTTTTATTCAGCCTCTGATACTAATAAATTTAAAACTTTTATTGAATGGATTTAATTCACACTCTTCTTTTATAGCCCTTGCAATTCAAGCTGGATCCCCGGTTAGCACGTCTGTTGGGCATCCACACCCAAACTCGACCTATCATCATCGGAGCATTGTGGCAGTACATCAAGACGCACAAGTTGCAGGACGCTCACGAAAGGGAGTACATCAACTGCGACAAGTACCTCGAACAGGTGAGTTCTCATCCGCCTATCTGTATTGGAATCGCGCTGAAATGTCTGTGACACTGGGAGGAGTTAAAAATAACTCCACCCCTTGGGTCTATGTCATTAACAAACGCGCAAATACGATTTCTGCTAAGGCGTCAAAGAACTCGAACAGGTTTTTTATATATAACTTGAGCCGAGTTAGCAGTTTTGTTCCTTTTTTATTTATGCTGATTCATTACCCTCACTTCAAGGATCAGTTGAAGTTAGTGTCGGTTCATTTATGAGTTCATTTTTTTTTTTTTTGTGTGTGTGTGTGTGCTATTAATTTTGAATACTTTAGTTTTTGTTGTTCTTTCTTAACTAAGTTCTAAGTTTAAATTCTGTTAGTTTAAAGGGTTCTTTCTTTTTTGTACTTGGAATTGAATATTTATATATTTTACATTTAATATTTTTTTCTTAACTGCCCTTATACTAAAAGGCTCCTTTTACTTACTTTGAATTTGTGGTGCATGCTGTTTCTATTCTCTTGTTGCATTTTTTGTAATTGGTTAATGCATTTTTTTCTGTTAGTGAATTTGCATTATTTTCACTCGGTCAAAACAAATGTAATTGTTAAAGTAAGGTTATTAACAAAACAAAAAATTATTGTCAATTGATTCATCAGTTGTATATGTCAAGCATTTTTTTTTTTCTTCTTAAATGTTCTGCCAAATGTACATGAGATTTTGTACTACTTCTGTTAGTAAATCTGTGGCAATGAGATATGTTTGGAAGGTTGAAAGCCCGTCTTAGATGAACACAAATCTTCTATTTGCCATTATATTAGTTTAACTCACAAGCATAAACCTGGGTCCTTTCACCAGACATTTCTCTTTTGTTAAAAAAATTCTTGGAATTTCTGTTATTCACACTCCCTAGTTCTTCTACCTTTATGGGTGGTTCAGTAGGTAAGATTAGAGCAGGAGAAAGGGGTGGTTCGTCTTTTCACAGTTAGCTTCAGGTGAAATGTCGACTTTTTTTAAATATAATTATATGTTTTTATGCAGAAAATATTACTTATTTTATATGTAAAAAGTTTTGCAAGACTGTGATAGGATTAAAAAAGGGAGAAATTAGTTCAGGAAATCTTATGGAAAAATGGAGATGAATTAAATTTTCTTAATTGTTGTTGCAAATCTCATTTGTATCTGAAATATAAGTTATTAGTGCAAAAAAATATTAAGAGCAGCTTTTATTAATGTTGGAAGATACTATAACATAAGGAGTAATTGTCTAACAATTTGGGGTCAAAATGACCCATTTGTGTTAATGTTCCAAAAAATGTGTATGTGTGCTGAAGAATTAATGTTGACGAACATAATTCCTATTAAACACAATCGAACAAATGCAAACATGGTTAAATTTTAGAGAAGTGCCAATTTTGTCTTTAGATGTTATTCATGGGTGCTTTTAAAAAATCTGTTTTTGTCACTCTGAGCATTTTTGAATAGATCATGGGTCCCCCTCCCCTTTGCTGCAGTTTCATGTTGAGTTGTTGAATAACTGTATTTTTGCATCTTTTATTTTTATTTATTTTATTTTTGAATGAATGCCTGGCTGTAAGTCGGACAAATGCTTTCCATCGTCTTCAGGATCAGTCCAATATCCCATCACTAACTTTTGCAGTTTATAATTTTTCCATTTTAACAATAAGCATGCTCTACTGCTACTGCTTTTGTGCAAACTTTCATGTGTGATAATGTGTGCACTCAAGAATGAGTTGCGTTAGATTTTGTATATGCAATACAAGACTGTTATATAAAGATTTTAGTGAAACTAGGTTATCCCTCGCGGAGCATTTGCGCTCGGTTATACACATACCATGATTTTCCTGACACTTCTGCAGGGTTTGTATGCTCCTTGAAAACTCCTTAAAAACTCCTTGAAAACGATTTTCATTTTCAAGCACTATGGAAACTCCTTGAATTTGGGTTTTACTCCTTATAAACTCCTTGATTTTCAATTTTTAACATTTTTTTTATTAAATGTGTACTACGTTTCACTAATAAAAAGGATTCTAAATCGCGGCCGTATCAATTGCCCAGTATTTTGCGTTGCTCTTTCCACGATTTGATGTTCATCTCCTATCAGTATCCAAAATTTAATGATTGGTTTTAAGTGCCATTCAGAATAACTGAAACAATAGAATGGTACAAATTTAGAATGTTATTTCTCTTGAATTATTTCTAAAAAATTAACTGTATTTCTTTAAATTTTAATATATGATTTGTTGCAAAGGACATATATTGTGATGGTGGAATTGAAAGAAAATAGATACTATTAATCAATTTTAGTTAAATTAGTTTTAATAATCAAGAAATGTTGTTAATTTTATTTTCTTCATATACTATTTTATAAGCAATGAAATGCCAAAAAACAGTTTCTAATATTTAAATCCGTGTCTCTCTTTGCACCTCTGTATTTTGAATACTGGATCACTGTACACTACATAAGGTGCACAGTGAGGCATGGAAATTATTTAAGAATTTAAATTCTAAAAAAAAAATTAATGGAAATGGTTTTTTATTTGAAACATGATAAATCATGGTATGTAATGAACTATTTGAACTTTTAGAGTAGTTGTATAATTTTATAAAAAAAATGTGTGTAAAAGCAGCACCACTCTACTTTCATATAAATAGATTTAACATGGCATTTTTAGATAAATCAGCTTAGTAAAAACTTATAAAAGAAATAAATATAACCACATTTATTTGAGTTATTAGCAATGTTTTAAATACTCTTAATATAATTTTTGTGTACTTTAAAAAGACGACCCTTTTTCATGCGTAAATATTGACTCCTTGAAAATTTCGAAAATACTCCTTGAAAACACCTTAAATACTCCTTGATTTTTAATTTGAAAAATCAGTAAGAACTCCGTTCTGGAGCCAAATTGGCGATGCAGCGCAGCACTCGAAGAAGAAGGAAAAAAAAGGCGCCAAGTAGTGTAAGCATAATAGAAATGTAGCCAATGTACAGTGTTCACAAAATTAAGTTCCATGATGTTCTCCTCATTTTGTGAATTAACACTAACGTTCTCTGACTTGCCTCAGCCCATCTATTTCATATGTAATTGATCTCTTTTGAATAATTTCATTCAAAGTTTCATTATATTGTAACAAATATTGTTAATTCTTCATCTTAAACTAATTTTTTTCGAGGAAAAGTTATTTTACTCCAGAACGAATATAGTTAATGGCTATGATAGAAAGTCATGTCTAACATGGAGGAGGCTACCTGGTTTTTGCAAACAAACCGATCGTTGCCATTGGCAAAAGAGAAATTAACCTCTTTTCTGTGCCACAGATGTTAGTGTTATATATATATATATGGATATTTTAAATTAAGATGATATTTCTATTTATGCTAATGAATGTTGAAGATTCCGAAAGAAGTTCCTGTGAGAATTTCCACAACTCCAATTTTTAATTTTAAAAAATATATTTTGTTTCAACAGATTTTCCAGTGTTCGAGAATGAAGTTTGCCGAAATTCCTCAAAGGCTTCACCAGCTTCTTCACCCTGCAGATCCCATTGTCATCAATCATGTCATCAGGTGAGATTTCATTTAAACTTTTAAAGGCACTCCCCTCCCCCCTCCAGTCATAATAATAAGTTGAAGTTTTTGGCCATTTATAGGTGAAGTTGGCTGATTCAAAATTGATGGGATCATAATAAAAATTCAATTTATCTTAAATTAGAATGAAGAAAAACTGAGTTTAAAACTTGAGTGTAGTGAGAGAAAAAAAAAATTTAACTAAAGAAGGAAGTAAAAATTTTGGATTTTTAAGAGTTTTAAAGGAATAAATGATAACTATGACTAAATATTTTTAAAAAATGATATCAGTAACTCAGTAATTTTAATTAGCAGAAAGAATGCAGCACTTTGAATATAATATTTGCTCAATAAAACTTCAAAATGAAGAATGTGATTAGGATCTAATGTGTTAGTTTTTAAAAGCATTAAAAGTTTGGGTTTTTTTTCCCCCGCCTTTTTCTGATCAAAGACATGATACAGTTTGTCTGGACAAAAGGTATCCAAAAACAACGGTTCACACTGAGAAATCCATACAGGATTAGTTATAAATTTCAATCAATTAAAGAAGAAAGCTCTCTAGTGTTTTTGGAGATTGATGAAGTTCATTGTGAGCTGGATTAGATACAGTGCAGATCCACAAAATGTAAAAAATCATTTGCATTTAAGCAGCATTTGAAATATTAGTAGAAATTGAATGGGAAGAGGAGACCTCGCTAACATATCACTGAACACAACACTGTTCGACTGTTTTGCTCTGGAACACGATTAAAAAATTGTGCACCATAAAATGTTGGTATCAAGAGTGGTCTGAAATAGTATAAGCAGTTGATTTAATGCCAATATCAGTGTGAATGCTAACTGTATTGAGCTGGAATTTTTATATAAGTTGGCCTATATATATGACTCTTAAGTTATGAAAGAAAAATTACACTATGTTTGGATCCTGCACAGTAAAAAAATGCTCAATGTGTGGTTTCACTACGAAAGCAATGAACTTTAAAGTGTTAATGTGGCTGACATTTTTAACTTTGTGTGCTGTTCTATCAGTATAAGCCATTATTTTTGGATGCCTTTAGTCTGGGCACCCTGTACGTCAGAAGTCAATCCTCAAATGAATTGGTAGCCTTAAAAACTATTCACTTAACGACTGCTGAGGACACATGGTTATGGCGCATTTAATATTTAGTTTTGACTTTGAATGTACTAAAATACATTTAAATTACAGATGATATTTTTTAATGCATTAAAACTTAGCTAAGTTTTAGTGTATTAAAAAAGACAACAGCAGTTGCAGTTTAGAATCCTTGCCTACATTTATGATGAAAGTATTTCCAATATATTAGAAATTTGTCAAATTCATGATTCAAAAATTTGTGTTAAAAAAAATCTTTGTTTTCAGTGTCGAAGGTCCCGACACTAAGAAAACAGCTTGTTACGACATTGATGTGGAAGTGGTAAGTGTATATCCTCTCTTTACATGTTTATTTTAACTCGATCCTGCTAATAAAGCTGGACTTTTGTGTTGGATTTTTCACTCACTTGCTAGTGTGCTGGTTTTTTTAATATTCAGTTTGGAGGGCTAATTAATGTTAGATTAAAGTCATGAAAATGTTTTTTTTTTCAGAGTTTGTTAGACATCTTGTAGACTTATATATTTTAATTGTAAAAGAATACTTGACAATTTATGTTTAATTGGAAACATTTTAATAATTTAACCTTATTGCAGGATGATCCTCTGAAATCACAGATGAACAGCTTTCTTCTGTCCACTGCAAGTCAACAAGAAATCCAGACTTTGGATAATAAGGTGAGAACTGAATGTTTTTATTAATTTTTTTTTCAAAAAATAATTCTTAATATGTCGAATAAATATGCGAACTTAGCCACACTGGAGGACTTGAGATGATGTTTGCTTTTGTGCAGTGCCTTCTCTAAAGTTTATGGATCCACTGGAGCTTAGATAAATGAAATTTGGTATGTGGTCTTGTTGAAATTATAGATCCATATCCAATTTTGGTTCCAACCAGTTGAAAGAATGATGTCCATGTAAGAGGTTCACGAGCTTGGAGGTTTGGTATCTGTGGGTTTAGGCCTAATTTAATGACATATTTGAATACAAGAGAACATGCTTGCATGTTGTTCAAGGAATGTCGCTGTCTGCCTCGAACTGTCGCTGCCAAATTGTCTAGTTTATGGCGGTCGCTATAGCAACTGGCTATGTTAGGGAAGATCCATTTCGAATAGGAGGATTCCAACGGAAGTCGAGTTTTTTTTATTCTTGGCACCAGTTTGTGACGGAACACATTTGATTTAACTTCTACCTAATAGAAATGGATTCTTCCTACAATAACCTGTTTCTATAGCGACCGCCGTAAACTAGACAATTTGGCGGCGACAGTTCTTGTGGTGGACAGACAGTATATAAGTCACTTTTTAGCTTATTTGTGCTGCCATCTGGGTGTGGGAAATGCATTAAATGTTACAGATCAAATGTCAGGGTGCGTACGTACAGTCATGAAAAGTGCTTAAAAACTGCTTACTTTTTATTTTCGTTTTAGAAGGCCCTTAAAAGTAATTATTATAGTGTAATATTTTCATCATGTTGCGTGTTCTGATGTTTTACTTCTTAAAACATCTTTCGCTTAAAAATTATGGTACAAATTTTTTGCTCGCGTATGATTTCAGTCTTTTTGCTTTTTTGCCAATCTCATCCCTGATACTTGCATAAACATTGGATTCTCAATTCTTCAAACTGTCTATAAAAATGTATTTTTTAGATCCCTTCAATATTGTTATAGACAGATTTTACTGAACTTGGTTTTCTTTGCCATCCTATGTAGCACCAAACTCGTGAGCCATCAAATCATCATAGGGGAGAATGATCCCACTAGCTTATTTCTATGTGATCTATTTAATTATAAGTAAGAAAAAATTCATATTTTATTCAAAATGGACACAAATCAAAGACGAAGAGTTTAAAATTGTTTATCCGTGATATGTTGCCACTTTAGTAATGTCGTACCTTGTAACTTTCTGCCTGCTGCCATCCTGACTTATCTCTGAATATTTCATAAAACTATGTTGAATAAATTTTATAGACCATTTACACTTTCCTGTTACAAATGCCTCAGATTCATGAGACGGTGGAAACCATCAACCAGCTGAAGACGAACCGAGAGTTCTTCCTGAGCTTTGCCAAGGAGCCCCAGCAGTTCATCTACAAGTGGCTCATCTCCCAGACGAGAGATCTCAAGGTGAGCAAAAAGTGGTGCATTTTGGAATATTGTCCGTTTCAAAATTCTATTCGTGAAAAAGGCATGAATTTTTATCCCAATGTCCCGTCCCATTCCCAGTCATATTGTCTCTGGATTCAGGACTGGATAAATTTTTTTTTTCAAAAAATGTAGAAAAATTCTACAAACTATCTGTTGCGTCGATAGCAAACATGACTCAAAAATACTCAAATCTAGCGAACTGTAAATTTATTAAACTCATAACGGACGCTCTCTCTAGAGACGACCGTAAAACTCAGCGTTACAACAAAATCTCCCTACACAGGAAATCGGCGAGGCAGAAGCCTGCACAAGAAATCAACAACAAAAAAAAAACTCTTTGGGACCAATCACAGGAGTCCAGCACCCCCATCCGGTCTTACGCCGAGGGGTTGAAGAGCTAGACTTTCTGTGGAGGGAAAATCAGAGACCGTTGGTTTACTAAACATTCCGCCGGCCGTTGACATGTTTACATTCAACTAATTGTTCAATATTTAAATTGAAATAAAAATATAAATTTCAACACATAAATTCAAATTAGAAATCAGTATTGCACTTGATTAAATAAAAAATAATAATAAAGCAATTTTATAAGGTAAAAAAACAGTAATGAAATGACAAATACACTTCTAAAAATACAGTACACTACAAAATTATAATTTTTCAATTGCCAATAAACATACCTTCGATATAGGTCTTTTGAAGAAACCTTTTTGTGTTTTCACACCCACAACTCTAATTTTATTGTCATTTCCTGGAAATAACTCAACTATTCTTCCCAATGGCCAATTGCAAACAGCCATATTATCTTCCTTTATAATAACTAAATCCCCAATTCTGACATTATTCTTGTCAAAAAACCATTTACCACGTTGTTGTAAATTACAAAGATAATCATTTGACCATCTTTTCCAAATAATTTGAATCATTTTAGTTAATTTTTGCCAAATTTTTAATCTACATTCAGGAATTTCAAATAAATTGGGTTCTACGATTGAATTAATTGGTCTTCCTATAAGAAAATGAGTGGGAGTCAAGGCATTCAAATCCTCTATGTCAGTAGTCAAAGGAACAAGAGGTCGTGAATTCAAGATCCCTTCTATTTGTGTTGTCACAGTTAGAAATTCTTCAAAAGTTAATTTTGAATTGCCCACAACCCTTTTTAAATGATGTTTAAATGACTTCACTCCAGCCTCCCAAAGACCACCGAAATTTGGGGCCCTGGGTGGAAGGAATTTCCAGTCAATACCTTCACTGGACAAATAACCAGATAAAACTCCGTCTGGGTTTTTCACCATGCCATTTAGTTTTCTCAATTCTTGGTTACTCCCAACAAAATTAGTGGCATTGTCTGAAAACAATTTAGAGCATTTCCCTCTTCTAGAGAAAAATCGCTTTAAAGTTGCAACAAATGCTTCGGATGTCAGTTCAGTTACAAGCTCTAAATGAACACATTTCGTCACAAAGCAAATAAAAAGAGAAACATAGATCTTTTGACACACTCCTTTACGTTGATTTTTATATTTAATCGAAAATGGACCAGTAAAATCTACACCAGTACAGTTAAAGGAAAAATTGGCTGTAACTCTTTCCTTGGGAAGAGCTCCCATTAACTGCTCACAGACTACTGGTTTTGCTTTAAAGCAAGTCACGCATTTATGTACAATTTCTCTACAAAGTGTTCTACCATTTAAAGGCCAATATTTTTGTCGTACATGAAACAATAGGGATTGAGGTCCAACATGCAAATTCATTCTATGGTAATACTGCATTATCAAATGAGTTACTCTAGCTTTAGAAGGCAATAGAATTGGGTATTTTCTATCAGTACTCAACTCGCTATTACCAAGTCTTCCTCCAACTCGTACAAGACCGTTATTATCAAGAAAAGGGTGTAGATTTCTCAATTGACTCTCTTTACTTACCTCACCCTTTTTTCTAAGAGAATTCACATCTTTCACAAAGTGCTCGTTTTGCATCTGCCTTAGTACAAACAATTCAGATACCTTTAACTCACCAGACTCTAATGGACCCTTTTTCCGTTCACTCTTGTTTTTGCAATTTTTTATGAACCTGTAAATATAACTTAGAATACGGATTATTTTACAATAGTTGTTACTTAGATCAATTAAACCATTAGTAAAATTATTAACACCATCACTGAACACAGAAAAACACTTAGAGTCACTGCAATTGGAGTTCTTAAGTTCATTAGAAAAGTCATTTTGTATAACAGATGATGGAATGTCTCTTTTTGGATAGCTGTCATGGGTTAAAAACTGAGGTCCACTCCACCAGAGAGAACTTTCGGAAAGTCTATCCGGATCCACACCTCTCGAGATCAAGTCAGCAGGGTTATCGTGTGAGGACACATGCCTCCACTGATCAACGTTTGTGAGTTTCTGTATTTCTGAAACTCTGTTGGCTACAAATGTTTTTAAGTAGCACGGTTCCTTTTGTAACCAACACAGCACAATCATCGAATCCGACCATAAAAATGTGTTGGTTATATCCAATTTGAGTGCAGAAATCACTCTAGTTACTAACTTTGCTAGTAACACAGCTGAACACAGTTCTAGTTTCGGTATGGTCAGGCGTTTTATGGGCGAGACTCTGGATTTACTGGCTATCAGTTTGATGGACACTTCACCAGATCTTGAACGAGATTTGCAATATACAGCTGCACCATAAGCTGCCTCACTGGCATCCGCAAAGCCATGTATTTCGATCAAGTCTGGTTTCGGAAGCAATATACATCTGTCAACTTCAATGTCGTTGACATTTTGAAGAGCCGATGAAAATTGTAGCCACTCATCTGCTTCTTTTGCAGGAAGAGGATCGTCCCATTTTAGGTTCAGCAACCATAACCTCTGCAGAAATATCTTTGCTTTCGTGACCACTGGACCCAAAATTCCAAGTGGATCGAAAACACGAGCTATAGTTGACAGTACTAGACGTTTTGTCACACCAAACTCCTCACTCGCAACCTTGAAGCAAAAACAGTCCGTTTTAGACTTCCAAACAACACCCAGTGTCTTAGTTTCCTCTGGATTGGAAAAGGGATAAGATTCTCCGTTTACTGCTAGTTCAGCAGTATTACTACACCATTTGTGCAACAACATCTTCCCAGAACTTAATATATCAATCAATTCTCGTTGGAGGTTTTTTGCAGTTTCCAAATCATCAGAACCTGACAGCACGTCATCCATATACAGGTCGCTTTCTAAGACAGTTGCTGCTGCAGGGCATCTTTTTCTTTCATCTATTGCTAGCTGTTTTAATGTTCTCATAGCCAAAAAAGGCGCACTTGCAGTCCCATACGTGACCGTTGCAAGCTCGTAAGTCTTTATTGGACCATTGTAAGAGTCCTTCCACAAAATTCTCTGAAGCTGCCTTTGCGATGGGTGAACTAATATCATCCTATACATTTTTTTAATATCCGCTGTGAAGGCAAATGCGTGTTTTCTAAATCTAATCATTATCGAGAACAAATCATCTTGTATAACCCCTCCATTGTATTGAATTTAATTGAGAGAATTTCCCGCAGTTGTTAGTGTAGACGCATTAAAAACCACTCTAAGGGGGACTAGTTTTACTTTCTGGTCGAAAAACACCTAAATGAGGGATATAATACGATCCGCTCTTTTCTTCAATTTCTTTGATCTCATACATATGTCCCAACTCAAGATATTCATGCATAAAATTTGAATAAAGTGTTAAGAGCTCAGGGTCTTTGACAAATCTATTCCATAATGAATTTAGTTTTTTAAGTGCAATATGTCTCGATTTACCTAAGCAATCTGGATTTTCTTTCAAAGGCATTTTAATGATATATCTGCCCGATTTATCTCTGGAATGATTATTTTGAAAGTGTTCCTCGCATAAAATACTCTCTCTACTTTTAGGTATATCACTTTCAACATTTTCAATCTCCCAAAATTGTTTAAGCGTTTGGTCCAAGTTAATTTCTTGGTTTAGAAATCCGCAATGTATCACGTTCTCATTTTCTCTCGGAATCCCTCCTGATACTATGAACCCAAAAACAGTATTTTGTAAGAGGAGATTAGAATTTGGTAAACTAATTTGACCTGGTCTAAGCAATTCATAAAACACTTCCACACCTAGAAGCATATCTACTCTTTCAGGCACATTAAATTTTTCATCTGCTAACTTTATATTACTAAAATCTCCAATAGAAACATCAAATTTATTAGAAGGTGTTAAACCTGCTGTAATTTTAGGGACAACTAAAAAGTTTAAGCTTTGAACATAACTTTTGTTTTCATTAGTGATTATAGCAGTAACTTGAGACTTAATTGGAATCGAGGAATCATTTAAGCCTGATACTAAAATATTTGTTTTCTCTTTCTTTAATCCTAACATTTCAACGCAATCTCGCTTTAAGAAGGACATCTGACTACCAGCGTCTAATAAGCAATGTAAACATACCTGTTTCCCTGACTCATCAATTAAATAACAAACAGCAGTACTCAACAACACCGAATGTTGTTTATTACAATTATTGCTCATGAAAGTTAGGCTACTCCCTTGTACGAAATCAGGAGCATTAACGTTTAGGGAATGTTCTCCCCCTCTTGAGGGTGCATTGACCGCGTCTGCTAACCACCCCCTATTCTGGGAATCACCGGATGCGCGGTTTTCTTGTTTATTTCTTTCCGCAGAAACAGGCTGGTGCCATTCATCCGTTTTATGAAAATGCAGAGTTTTATGATGGCGTTTCCTACAGTGACATGATATTTTTGATTTACAATTTGATACAGTATGAAAATGCAAACAATTAAAACATAATTTGTTAGATTTTACCACTTCAATGCGTTCCTCAACAGATAACATTAAATAATTTGGACAAGCTGAAATATGGTGTGATTTTTAGGACACAAAACACACTTAATACTTTTCACATCAGATA